>BRZM01001150.1:0-13579 GCA_033238685.1 Lates japonicus | reverse complement strand
GAACAGTATATTAATGAAAGTATATAGTATATAAGTATATAAATACATGTAAATACACTCATTTAATTCTGTTTTATACTTGTCCTCATAACTGAGCCTGAAGACACAGAGCAAATTTTAGTTTAATTCACCTGTTTGTGTCATGTTGTTTTGAATGCTTACATAACAAGTGCTGATTGCTTCATTTAAATCTGACTAATGGTTACTTAACAGGGCTTACTGATGGAGTATTATGTACTGTAAAATGCCCTGTGCATGCAGGTGTAATGAACTGTAATCTGTGTTCAGATGACAGCTACCCCTCTGCTCTTGTTCTGAATCTCATGTTCATGTGTCAAATAATGCAAATTTATCATGAAAGACACCAGACACAGTGCTTTAGTCTCTAATTCCTTCATAAAACTCAAAGCAAAAAAATACAAACTTGGCCTTAATACTCCTAATCTCCCCTTTAAGGATGAATAAAAAAGTGGTCTGTTGTATGTGAGCCTGATTTAATTTAGCTCTTTTAAATGTGTTGGGCAGCGTGCTGCTGGGCAGACATACAGTATATGTCTCTGTTTAATGCTCCTCATGTGGCCAGCAGGGATCCTAATGGGCTGTTCGATCACTCTGCATGACTGCGAGGGAGGGAGGGAGCTGCAGAAAGAGGAGGAAAGAGGTTTAACAGAGTGTGTGAAGACAATAATAAGCATGAGGATAGAAAGAAATTTCATTTTGCATTTGAACCTATGGATGAATGAGGAGGCACTGTGAGGTGCAGTGTGTACAGTCTACCTTTTCCTTTACAGTGACGTTTCATTTCATCTGAATGGTGGGTGGAGAGTGGGAGAAGAATGTAATTTAATAGAGCACGACACTAAGTTTACTACATGCTGACTCACTGTAATCCTCTGTGAAGCATCAGGTGAATGTCTAAAAAGTCCAGCACCCAGCAGAAGATGGGAGAGGAGCATTTTTATGATGCTGTATAATGCCAAAGAAAGTCAGGGTGTCTTTAAAAAACATGCATTTTTAATATCCACACTACATAAAGCAATGACCCCACTGTTAAACCTCATTGCCATAGAGTGATGTAGCTCTGTGGCAGTGATGGTCAGTCGGTGCACTACTTTGGTCAAGACTGAATAATCTGTAGTGGCAGATTTGACTTTTACTGCTGTAGCAATATTACATGTCCTGAGGATGAATCCTGATTTCTTCACTGGTACCTCAGACCTTTCATATAGCGCCATCAGTGGGATTTTTTAAACATTTTTGTTTATGAACAAATACCATCAAAACTAATGACATTTCCCTTAGCTCCAGTTGTGCTTTGTGATTAGTGCTAACTGAAAAATGTTTGCATGCTAATGGACTAATCTAAGATGAACATGGTAAACATGATAGCCTCACAGAGCTGCTAGCATGGCAGTAGATGCTGTGCTGATCTGTTTATTTTAGTTCTGTGTATTGGAACAGAGGAAGGGTAGATTAGTTACATTAAGGGAAATTATTATGGTGGGGTAATGCTAGATGTGGTTTCCCACATTTGGCAGTGCTTAGAGCTCAATAGGCAATCACTGTAGTTACATGTTTAAAATGGAAGGATATAAACCTGAAGCCTTAAAAGATGCTTTGGGTAAGCACAATGAAATATTGCTGTGAGATGGCCTGTTTTGACTGCTGTATTTATTGAAACAGAAGCAGATTTGATGGACATAAAATGGACAACTGAAAATACAGCTTAAACACATCCTGTGTGGACAGGGAGTAAAGACAGAAAAAGTTTTATTTTGACTGCTGTGTGTCAAGATAAATCCTTGTATCCCCGTAGAAAAATCTGATTAAAAGTGAGATTGACTGGTATTTCCTACTGAGAGCACTTGGGATGCAGGGTGTTGTAGTTGGTTACTAGAGAGTGAATAAGCTCTGCTGTCATCATGATAACAACTATAGGGATGTCAGAGTTACAATGGATTGTGATGCTTAACATGCAGAAGTATATAGTCAAACGTCTCTATATCTGACTGCAGTGTGTCTGTGTCGTTTCTTACCTTGATCTCGACTGAACTCTGGGGAGACCACAGGTTGAGATGTGGTTATGCAGAGGGTGATTGAAGTATTGTGTGTGTCCATTTTCTCTGAACAGATGTCTTTTACTGCCTATCATCACTCATGTGCTGTAATAAAGCTGTTTCCTGTGCACAGGTCGCTGTTGTAATGGTTCTGTTACCTTGGCAATCTATGCCGTGTTGACCAGATTCAATGCACTATGATTAAAGGTGCACCGAGTCGCCATGGCAACGCTCTGCGTAGGAGTTGCATAAGCAGGGGACCCCAGTGACTGTGTGAGTGTGCGTGTGTGCTGATATCTGTGTGTGCATCTCTTTGAGCACAGCCTGAGTCCATGCGCCTCTGTGCTCTGTGTGTGTGTGTGTGTGTCACAGATTAGTGTTCTTGACCTGAAACTAAAGGAGGTTTTAGTATTGAGTGATTTTTTTTCTCCTTTTCCTCTCTTGACAAACGCTTGATAACTTTTTGTCTGTCACACTTTAACCTTTATTTATCCAGGGAAATTTAATGTAGGAAGTGTTTGTTACTACTTACTGCCCTGCTTCACATTCAGACTTACTCACATTCACACCTGGGAGCTGCACAGTTTAACCACAGTCTGCTGCTGGCAGGCTTTAAGCTCTGCTCACATGGAGCAGCACATAGATGCTGTTCTGGGGCTTTCTATTGTATTACACAATCTCCTTCAGCAGATGCAGTTTGCCCAGTTGTCATTCCATTTTTCTGTGCTCTTAAAGGCCCTTTTGTTCATGTCAGTTTCAATGCTAAACTCATTTTTGACCTTGTAAATAGAAGTTGAAAAAAAAAAAAAAACTGTCTTACCCCAAGGTCCATTCAGGCTTTTGAGTGCAAAGCTAGTTTTCTCTCCGGACCGAGTTTTGGACCAAGACTACTTCTGTAACTGGAAGGACAACACACACAGTTAGGTATACAAATGAGTTTTCTAATCTTTAAAACTCACAGCTTATCCTGAAATATACTGTAGAGTTGGTTTTTATGTAAAAAAAAACAAAAAACAAAAAAACATCCTCTCTCATAGGAAGCTGGCATTTGAAGGTACATACTTTATGTAAACATTTGCACTCTGACCTCCACTTGTTCACTTTTTGATGTGCTATGAAAGTTGCTCTACTCACTATTCACAATGTTTGCTTGTTTTGTATTTCAGTTTGACATAACAAAACTTCAAATGTTTCTTTCAAATATTTAATTTAGATAAACAGAATAAATTTGATTGTTGGTTTTACTGTTTAAACATAATCTTTTATTGCTTTGTCTTGGGCCTTCTCTGTGTTACTACAATGAAGCAGTTGAGTATAATGTTATCAGTAGCCAGGAGGATGACCCAAACCACTAAAATAGAACTGGGTTTGTGTTGATGTTGTTTCATGCGCAGGCTACTGAAATAGATCATTATTCAGTGTTGTCTTTAAGTTGCTTCTTCCACTAACAAGTTGAAGATATTTCCTTAAGAAATAACTTTTAGCTCTCTGCAGCAGAGTTATTGTCTGCAGTCTGCATAGTGTTCATGTTTGTTTGGCTGTGTGTACTTCCTCAAACAAAACTTAGTGTTGCAGCTAAGTTGAGTTTGTGAGAGTGATTGAAATTCGGATCAGGCCAGGCCTGGCCTTGTTATGTAATAACAACTGTAGCCTGACATTTCCCCGTGTTTGGAAATGTCTTCTGCTCTGTTTTCAGCAGGGATTTACTACTGCTCTGCCTGCTGTAAAGGATTTACTACCACAACATCTCCACTGACGTTAAACAGAGACACACAAAGTCACCAGTACCCACCGACAGGCCCATTTAATGATGTTCATTCATTATGCACAGCTTTGTTGTTCTGTCTGTGATTAAATTCCTGTTTTGATGTTGTAGCATAGAAAGAGTTTGCCATTACATAACAGAACTGAAAAAGGAACTGATAAACAGAGGAAAGACAGACACAATCATACTGGAATTTACCTACAAGTCAATTTATTCTGTAATTTTGCTTTCAGTAATATTATTTTAGTATATTTAGTGTTATATTTTAGTAGTATTATTGTATTATAACATCTTGGCTACAGGCCACAATCTTGGCTACCATACTTGCCATATTTGGCTTAATGTTTCACGCCCCTCCACTCTGGTATCAGATACAGACAAATAACCTGTAAAAAAACACATTTTAGGAAAAGATTCATTCCATCTGCCATCACAGCTTTAAATGATCTTATTTTGTTTATTGTGGTGTTTTTTGTCTTTTGGACTAGATGGACGCTGACATTTGAAACACTCTTAAATTTGTGCAGATTTGTTCAACTCTGTGAAAACAGAAAAGGGAATCAGAAGTGGAACAGAGGCCAACAGATTTTTAAAACATCTTCAGTGAAACTTAAAATACAGTGACATAAAGTATATAAATAAGGTCTTGGACATCATTTCAAAAATATTTACAATACATACAGAGATGGTTGCTATTCTATATTCTTGATGACTTTTCCATGTACTCCTTCAAGGTAATATATCATCTCAGTTATGAACTGAACTTTCAATAATAAGAGTGAAACCTGCCCAAAATGTTGAGTTTTAATAATAGAAAACAAACAAACAAATCAAATATTCAAAAATCAAATATTTACATTTGAGAAACTGGTACTAACAGTTGTGTATGTATGATAATAATTTGAATAATGATTAGTAAAAACATTTTTTAGTGTTTTTTGTCAATTAACAAATTAATTAATCAACTATTAAGCACTAGTTAGTTTCTGGGTGCCTGAAGAAATAATTAAACTATCCTATACAGTGGGGGCCCCAGCTACAAGTTTTTGCCCTGGGGCCGCAGAGGAGGTTAATCCGGCCATGGGTTAATCTGGGGCACCTGCAGGTATGGGGCCAGTTCGCAACGTAAATAATCCAGCCTTGCTCAGTCCCACATAGAAAATCAACTAGGCAACGCATTAATCTAGAGAGATACAACATTAACATGATTCAAAAAATGTATTTTCTTTGTGTTTTTCGATCTTTATAGGTTAATTTTAGTAAACAAAGAGGGAGAGATATGGTAGTGCGCTGTGCTGACGTAAGCAACAGGTTGGTTGAGCTCCTCGCGGCTGCCTCTCGTGCCTGCAGTTCTCTCCTCACCCAGCCGGAGCGCGTGCTGGTACTGTACATCCCCGTGTCCTCGCACAGGCAGCACACACGGAGCTGCAGCACGAGACCACTGCAGCATACGGCTCGTGCCTCAAAACGTATTTTTGAAAACTACCAGTCCGAAAGGAACGGAAGAAAAACAGGGTGAAGCGTTATCGAGCAGCAAATAGACGCTCTGTAGGTAAGAAAATGTTTATTTCTTTCTCACTGAATGATGATTCCTCGTTGTGCGTTGTCAGAGGGCTACTTGAACGACCTTTACGTGGCATGTTGTCAATATCAGTAAGTGTTGAATGGACTGAATATGATCTTGTCTGATTTAATTGGAAATTCAGGCATTGTAAGACACTAGCAATGTCTCAGTATCATATAATTGGCTATTTTACTCAGCTGAACGATATTACGCAGATTAAAAACACCTCGTGCTGACAACATTTACGTGAAATGGTCAAATGTACAAGAAATGTCTTGAAAGGAAACGAAATATAGAGAGAAGAAGACAATAAATGCAGTGTGTTTTTAATCTGCGTAATATCGTTCAGCTGAGTAAAATAGCCAATTATATGATACTGAGACATTGCTAGTGTCTTACAATGCCTGAATTTCCAATTAAATCAGACAAGATCATATTCAGTCCATTCAACACTTACTGATATTGACAACATGCCACGTAAAGGTCGTTCAAGTAGCCCTCTGACAACGCACAACGAGGAATCATCATTCAGTGAGAAAGAAATAAACATTTTCTTACCTACAGAGCGTCTATTTGCTGCTCGATAACGCTTCACCCTGTTTTTCTTCCGTTCCTTTCGGACTGGTAGTTTTCAAAAATACGTTTTGAGGCACGAGCCGTATGCTGCAGTGGTCTCGTGCTGCAGCTCCGTGTGTGCTGCCTGTGCGAGGACACGGGGATGTACAGTACCAGCACGCGCTCCGGCTGGGTGAGGAGAGAACTGCAGGCACGAGAGGCAGCCGCGAGGAGCTCAACCAACCTGTTGCTTACGTCAGCACAGCGCACTACCATATCTCTCCCTCTTTGTTTACTAAAATTAACCTATAAAGATCGAAAAACACAAAGAAAATACATTTTTTGAATCATGTTAATGTTGTATCTCTCTAGATTAATGCGTTGCCTAGTTGATTTTCTATGTGGGACTGAGCAAGGCTGGATTATTTACGTTGCGAACTGGCCCCATACCTGCAGGTGCCCCAGATTAACCCATGGCCGGATTAACCTCCTCTGCGGCCCCAGGGCAAAAACTTGTAGCTGGGGCCCCCACTGTATAGGATAGTTTAATTATTTCTTCAGGCACCCAGAAACTAACTAGTGCTTAATAGTTGATTAATTAATTTGTTAATTGACAAAAAACACTAAAAAATGTTTTTACTAATCATTATTCAAATTATTATCATACATACACAACTGTTAGTACCAGTTTCTCAAATGTAAATATTTGATTTTTGAATATTTGATTTGTTTGTTTGTTTTCTATTATTAAAACTCAACATTTTGGGCAGGTTTCACTCTTATTATTGAAAGTTCAGTTCATAACTGAGATGATATATTACCTTGAAGGAGTACATGGAAAAGTCATCAAGAATATAGAATAGCAACCATCTCTGTATGTATTGTAAATATTTTTGAAATGATGTCCAAGACCTTATTTATATACTTTATGTCACTGTATTTTAAGTTTCACTGAAGATGTTTTAAAAATCTGTTGGCCTCTGTTCCACTTCTGATTCCCTTTTCTGTTTTCACAGAGTTGAACAAATCTGCACAAATTTAAGAGTGTTTCAAATGTCAGCGTCCATCTAGTCCAAAAGACAAAAAACACCACAATAAACAAAATAAGATCATTTAAAGCTGTGATGGCAGATGGAATGAATCTTTTCCTAAAATGTGTTTTTTTACAGGTTATTTGTCTGTATCTGATACCAGAGTGGAGGGGCGTGAAACATTAAGCCAAATATGGCAAGTATGGTAGCCAAGATTGTGGCCTGTAGCCAAGATGTTATAATACAATAATACTACTAAAATATAACACTAAATATACTAAAATAATATTACTGAAAGCAAAATTACAGAATAAATTGACTTGTAGGTAAATTCCAGTATGATTGTGTCTGTCTTTCCTCTGTTTATCAGTTCCTTTTTCAGTTCTGTTATGTAATGGCAAACTCTTTCTATGCTACAACATCAAAACAGGAATTTAATCACAGACAGAACAACAAAGCTGTGCATAATGAATGAACATCATTAAATGGGCCTGTCGGTGGGTACTGGTGACTTTGTGTGTCTCTGTTTAACGTCAGTGGAGATGTTGTGGTAGTAAATCCTTTACAGCAGGCAGAGCAGTAGTAAATCCCTGCTGAAAACAGAGCAGAAGACATTTCCAAACACGGGGAAATGTCAGGCTACAGTTGTTATTACATAACAAGGCCAGGCCTGGCCTGATCCGAATTTCAATCACTCTCACAAACTCAACTTAGCTGCAACACTAAGTTTTGTTTGAGGAAGTACACACAGCCAAACAAACATGAACACTATGCAGACTGCAGACAATAACTCTGCTGCAGAGAGCTAAAAGTTATTTCTTAAGGAAATATCTTCAACTTGTTAGTGGAAGAAGCAACTTAAAGACAACACTGAATAATGATCTATTTCAGTAGCCTGCGCATGAAACAACATCAACACAAACCCAGTTCTATTTTAGTGGTTTGGGTCATCCTCCTGGCTACTGATAACATTATACTCAACTGCTTCATTGTAGTAACACAGAGAAGGCCCAAGACAAAGCAATAAAAGATTATGTTTAAACAGTAAAACCAACAATCAAATTTATTCTGTTTATCTAAATTAAATATTTGAAAGAAACATTTGAAGTTTTGTTATGTCAAACTGAAATACAAAACAAGCAAACATTGTGAATAGTGAGTAGAGCAACTTTCATAGCACATCAAAAAGTGAACAAGTGGAGGTCAGAGTGCAAATGTTTACATAAAGTATGTACCTTCAAATGCCAGCTTCCTATGAGAGAGGATGTTTTTTTGTTTTTTGTTTTTTTTTACATAAAAACCAACTCTACAGTATATTTCAGGATAAGCTGTGAGTTTTAAAGATTAGAAAACTCATTTGTATACCTAACTGTGTGTGTTGTCCTTCCAGTTACAGAAGTAGTCTTGGTCCAAAACTCGGTCCGGAGAGAAAACTAGCTTTGCACTCAAAAGCCTGAATGGACCTTGGGGTAAGACAGTTTTTTTTTTTTTTTCAACTTCTATTTACAAGGTCAAAAATGAGTTTAGCATTGAAACTGACATGAACAAAAGGGCCTTTAAGAGCACAGAAAAATGGAATGACAACTGGGCAAACTGCATCTGCTGAAGGAGATTGTGTAATACAATAGAAAGCCCCAGAACAGCATCTATGTGCTGCTCCATGTGAGCAGAGCTTAAAGCCTGCCAGCAGCAGACTGTGGTTAAACTGTGCAGCTCCCAGGTGTGAATGTGAGTAAGTCTGAATGTGAAGCAGGGCAGTAAGTAGTAACAAACACTTCCTACATTAAATTTCCCTGGATAAATAAAGGTTAAAGTGTGACAGACAAAAAGTTATCAAGCGTTTGTCAAGAGAGGAAAAGGAGAAAAAAAATCACTCAATACTAAAACCTCCTTTAGTTTCAGGTCAAGAACACTAATCTGTGACACACACACACACACACAGAGCACAGAGGCGCATGGACTCAGGCTGTGCTCAAAGAGATGCACACACAGATATCAGCACACACGCACACTCACACAGTCACTGGGGTCCCCTGCTTATGCAACTCCTACGCAGAGCGTTGCCATGGCGACTCGGTGCACCTTTAATCATAGTGCATTGAATCTGGTCAACACGGCATAGATTGCCAAGGTAACAGAACCATTACAACAGCGACCTGTGCACAGGAAACAGCTTTATTACAGCACATGAGTGATGATAGGCAGTAAAAGACATCTGTTCAGAGAAAATGGACACACACAATACTTCAATCACCCTCTGCATAACCACATCTCAACCTGTGGTCTCCCCAGAGTTCAGTCGAGATCAAGGTAAGAAACGACACAGACACACTGCAGTCAGATATAGAGACGTTTGACTATATACTTCTGCATGTTAAGCATCACAATCCATTGTAACTCTGACATCCCTATAGTTGTTATCATGATGACAGCAGAGCTTATTCACTCTCTAGTAACCAACTACAACACCCTGCATCCCAAGTGCTCTCAGTAGGAAATACCAGTCAATCTCACTTTTAATCAGATTTTTCTACGGGGATACAAGGATTTATCTTGACACACAGCAGTCAAAATAAAACTTTTTCTGTCTTTACTCCCTGTCCACACAGGATGTGTTTAAGCTGTATTTTCAGTTGTCCATTTTATGTCCATCAAATCTGCTTCTGTTTCAATAAATACAGCAGTCAAAACAGGCCATCTCACAGCAATATTTCATTGTGCTTACCCAAAGCATCTTTTAAGGCTTCAGGTTTATATCCTTCCATTTTAAACATGTAACTACAGTGATTGCCTATTGAGCTCTAAGCACTGCCAAATGTGGGAAACCACATCTAGCATTACCCCACCATAATAATTTCCCTTAATGTAACTAATCTACCCTTCCTCTGTTCCAATACACAGAACTAAAATAAACAGATCAGCACAGCATCTACTGCCATGCTAGCAGCTCTGTGAGGCTATCATGTTTACCATGTTCATCTTAGATTAGTCCATTAGCATGCAAACATTTTTCAGTTAGCACTAATCACAAAGCACAACTGGAGCTAAGGGAAATGTCATTAGTTTTGATGGTATTTGTTCATAAACAAAAATGTTTAAAAAATCCCACTGATGGCGCTATATGAAAGGTCTGAGGTACCAGTGAAGAAATCAGGATTCATCCTCAGGACATGTAATATTGCTACAGCAGTAAAAGTCAAATCTGCCACTACAGATTATTCAGTCTTGACCAAAGTAGTGCACCGACTGACCATCACTGCCACAGAGCTACATCACTCTATGGCAATGAGGTTTAACAGTGGGGTCATTGCTTTATGTAGTGTGGATATTAAAAATGCATGTTTTTTAAAGACACCCTGACTTTCTTTGGCATTATACAGCATCATAAAAATGCTCCTCTCCCATCTTCTGCTGGGTGCTGGACTTTTTAGACATTCACCTGATGCTTCACAGAGGATTACAGTGAGTCAGCATGTAGTAAACTTAGTGTCGTGCTCTATTAAATTACATTCTTCTCCCACTCTCCACCCACCATTCAGATGAAATGAAACGTCACTGTAAAGGAAAAGGTAGACTGTACACACTGCACCTCACAGTGCCTCCTCATTCATCCATAGGTTCAAATGCAAAATGAAATTTCTTTCTATCCTCATGCTTATTATTGTCTTCACACACTCTGTTAAACCTCTTTCCTCCTCTTTCTGCAGCTCCCTCCCTCCCTCGCAGTCATGCAGAGTGATCGAACAGCCCATTAGGATCCCTGCTGGCCACATGAGGAGCATTAAACAGAGACATATACTGTATGTCTGCCCAGCAGCACGCTGCCCAACACATTTAAAAGAGCTAAATTAAATCAGGCTCACATACAACAGACCACTTTTTTATTCATCCTTAAAGGGGAGATTAGGAGTATTAAGGCCAAGTTTGTATTTTTTTGTTTGAGTTTTATGAAGGAATTAGAGACTAAAGCACTGTGTCTGTGTCTTTTCATGATAATCAGTATTATTTGATGAACATGAGATTCAGAACAAGAGCAGGGTAGCTGTCATCTGAACACAGATTACAGTTCATTATTAAATTCTGCATGCAATAGGCATTTGTTATATAATACTCCATCAGTAAGCCCCTAAGTAAACCATTAGTCGATTTAAATGAAGCTAAATCAGCACTTGTTATGTAAGCATTCAAACAACACAGACATGAAAGTGAATTAAACTAAATTTGCTCTGTGTCTGTAGGCTCAGTTATGAGGATAAGTATAAAACAGACTAAATGAGTGGTCATAGTTGCATTTACATACTTATATACTATATACTTCAATAATATATCAGTTCTTGTTGTATCCTGGTTATAATATTTTTGCTTGGAGTATATAGGTTATGCTGTCATGTTAACACCAACTTGGTTTCAGAAATGCTGAGACATAGTAAACGCCCAAACTGAAGCAAATGTAAATCATAAATTGTGGCCACAATTATTTGAATGGGCAGATCAGATGGAGAAGTTAAACTTCACACAGTGTAATGCAAGGAGTTCAGACAGCCTGTATAAGTGCTGACACTGTTGAGTTAACTCCAGTCAGGCAGAAAAGAGGTCGTGATATGAGGAATCAAGACTTATAACCTGGAGACTTTGAGATGAATGTCAGGTTTCTCATGTTCCATACCGCTATATCCTGAGTATAACTGGTATAACGTGACATGAAATTGTTAGCCAGCCTCACTGTGGTAAACAACTTACTTAATTTTCAGCACAAAAGCCAGCCTGCCAATGAAACTGGTGAGTTAAACATTAAATAACCAATAGTACCAATCAAAAATGGGTCCAAACTTAAAGAAAAAAAAAAAATGGATCAGTCAACTTCCTTTACTGTAGGTTTGACTGTGGCTTGAAAATAAGTTACATAACCCAGCGATCAAATAAATGATTAAAATATACCAGACACAAATTTGAAAAGTGAAAGTCACCCAAGGACTGCAGAGTAAAACCCTGTAGGCATGTGTGTATGTGTGTGTGTGGATTGATGTCCCCTGCGTTGCAGAGCCTCCCTCTTTTTATTATTGCTCGCCATTACATAACAGCCTCCACTGCAGAGGAAGAGCACTGCAGAGGACTCCTGATACACACACATTACGCGCAAGTGCACACACGATAGTGCAATTGCATGAAGCAATTTCTGACAATGAATCAATACACACTCTCTTTTCTCTCTCTCACACACTCAATAGACAAAAAGAGATCTAAATGCAGACAAGTTGACCCAAGTAATATTATTGCTTTGACTGACACATATACACACTTGCTCAGTTATCCCTCCTCACACACACACTTTCTTTCACACACTGTGCAATTGACTGTGCTTCTCTCCTCCTTACGCCACACACACACATACATACACACACACACAGGGGAGAACATGGTAATCAATCACCACCTCCTGCTGTGGCTCACCTCTCCTGTCTCTCTTTTTCTTTAGAACATTTACACTCTCCCCTGAGAAACCAGGGTCTAGTTTTGTGTTCAACATATAATGATAATGCTACAGTACAAACAATACAATGAAGTAAACACAAAAGAAAAGACTATAATTAAGATGTGATTAAATTGCACCTTGGAGTCACAAAGAGGCACACATTTAGCTCAGTGCTATGTGGCCAGAAATATGTGGACATTTCTGTCTAAATATTGTGTCTGGAGCTTTGAGCCGGTCTCCATTGTTCCAGTTAAGGAAAATGTTAATGCTAAAACATTACAACGATATTTCAGACAACAGTGTTCCTCCAACTTTGTGGCAACAGTCTAGGGAAGATCTGTCACTGTTTAAACATTGCAATAGTCAAGTTTTCATCCAAATGTAAGCAGCAAAAGACAATGCAGATTAATGTGTGTTTCCATCCAGCAGTCAGCCCCCTCAATATAAACAGTTGGTGGTGCTAATTTGTCCCATCAGGTACAATAAAACCATTGAAGAAGAAGAGGGTGCAAGGATCTTACCTAATGAAAAAAGTCAAACATTTCTGTTTGTTTAAAGAATTAATATGAGGAATGTAAGATTCATATTCCCCTCAGGATGAATGAACTTTGAGCCTCTGACTTTTCATGTAGAGCTATTATCGAGCCAAAAGTTTTATTTATTCAATACTTGTAGACTCTTCATTTTCTTTACAACACAAGGTTCAGATGCTGGTTTGCGTGTAAACAGTTTAAATCATCAAATGAATTTTTGAGATTTACATAACACCTGAAGTACACACAGCTTACACTGTGACATCAGGATCAGTATTTGGAATAGTCCTGCATTACATGATTAATATAACTTTGTAATGTAGTTAAAATGTTATCAGTCGTTTCTGAAAGTCTTTTCCCCCTTCACTGTCATCGGTCTTGTCCTGATCCTTCTCCTCTCCTCCCCTCCTGACTTATACCAATAAGCTCTCATTTTTTCTTGTCCTACCATCAGTATCAAACCTTACTGTCCTTTCTAGCTGTTTTCAGCCTGTTTTAATTTCCTTCTCTCCTCCCTCCCTCCTTTCTTCCCTTGCTCCACCCCTCTTCTCCTTCTAATTTCACATCTCTTTTTGTCATTTCACACTCCTTTCTTTCTGCT
>BRZM01001149.1:80021-159057 GCA_033238685.1 Lates japonicus | reverse complement strand
GCTCTTCACTACTAGATTGCGCACAGATTGCCCCCTTTGTTGTCCTGAAACAGAGAGCTGCAGTTCTCAGACCAGTTTGAAACTCTCTTTGCTGAAGTCTAACCAAGGGAACATCAGGAGAGGCGTGTTAAAGAACATAGACAAATATTTTCCTGTACTAAACTAAGAATTGAATAAAAATACAACTTTAAAAACATTCAACATAACGAACCCCCAACTCAACACCTATAAAAGTCAAATATAACAACGCAGAAATAAATAAATAAATGGTGGAAAGGAACAAAAGTGTTGTTGAGTGTATATTTTTATCTGTGTGGGTTGACCTGTCTGCCTTTCTGATCTCCAGGTGGGCTGTGGAGTGTTTTCACTTTGGGTGGAGCTGGCAGCAAAGCAGGGATAGACCAGGAGCACAACCCATTACCTTTGTCTAATCAGAGCCTTCTGTTACTGCTGGTCTTAGCCAATCTGACAGACGGGCCTGACTGGCCCAACCCCTACAGACAGGCTATTACCTGTTTCAGAAACACACAAGGTAAATGCAATTGCAGTAGACACATTGTTTTTTGAATTCACCGTACATATTTGATACAGATTTTCAGATATTGTCTATGACATTTACCAGAAGGTAAGAAAGGTAAGAAAGTAATAATGGTCCTAATAATATTTATCTCTGCCCATGTAGACACATCGTCGCTGCCCATGGAGCAACCTCACACTTTCCAGATCAATTTCAACAGTCTTTACACGGCGCTGTGTGAGCAGCAGCGCTCTGATCAAGCCACGCTACTACTGTACACCCTGCTTCACCAGAACGCCAACATGAGGACATATATGCTCTCCAGAACCGACATGGACAATCTGGTGGGTAGAATGGGAATGAAGACATTTTGAATCTGTTGTTAATTTACAGAAGGTGGTGCACAAATTCATGCACGCCCAGTATTCCTTTCTAAATCTGACATTTTGGGGGGTAATTCTTAGCATGGTGGAAGCAAAGAACTCAGTCAGTCAAAGTGTGATTGGACAATCCTCAACGAAGCACATTATGCATTTCCTCCTCACCCACATGGATATGGCCATGAAATCATTTCATCTAGGGCCAATGCTATGGCTCAGTAAACTGCGAGGATGTATTCAGTGGCAGCTGGTGCTATTCTGTCCATGTGGGACTGTGCCAGTTATTCCTTATAGCAGAATGAACATACTGAGGCATTTAGTGAATGAAAATCAATCAGCATGACAGATGGTATCACATACAGTATGAGTATGGTAGACATAAATGAGGCGCTTTCACACAGTGTAATACAAAATAATTTGGTCTTTCTGGATAGGAAGTGGAAGCAGGAGTTAAAATAGAGTGTCTGTCCAGCCTTTGTACCAAGTTTAGAAAGGGATGTGAGATAACTACATCTAAACTAATTAACAGAAAACCACAATTTCACAATAATAGCCAAATATGTGCAGACAATGACCTCAATTTACAATCACATTTTGAAACTGTAGGTCTATTAAATCCCTTTACTTCTGATAACGGAATGACCTTTCTGTGTTAGTCTATATTTATGGCTGCTATAATAAAATACCATCATTAGCAGATATAGCTTGAGCTTATTATGTAGGGGGGCTACTAATGAGTCTAGCCACTTTGTCTGCTGAACAATAAAGCACTGCTGCGTGACAGTGTAACGAGCTAACTCTCAAACTGTGTGTGCTCATTGCTCACCATGCTACCTACTAACTGCTTTCGCTCTGACAGTATGATTCAGAAAATGTATTGCTTTTGACTCTATTGCACGCTGTTGTCATTAGCTGATCACGGTCTGTTCTGCTTAGCTCTGAATATAATATCTGTCTCTGCCTATAGTTTAGAAGCCATGATCCAAAAAAGTGCATGCTGTCTTCAACTAACATCTACAGTGCTGCTTTTTGTCTCTTTTGTTTGGTACTATGTTGGAACCACAGTTGCACTTAAGATAGTAATTATAAGAATTCGACTTTATACATTTTAATAAATCTTTTAATACATTTTTGACAGAGAATACCCTAGCTCTTCAAAGGCATCAGCTGCAAAAAACGAGAAATGGAAAATGGAACTGCTGGTGTTTCACAGGGTTCACTCCAGTAAACACCCAAATGGTCAACAAAGATTTAATCAGTGTCATCTCTGAGACAACACCCACACATTCTCAACCTTTCTCCCTACTCTTCCCCTCTTCCTCTCAAGGTGTTGCCAATCCTCGAGATCCTTTACCACGTAGAGGAAAGAAATTCTCATCATGTCTACATGGCCCTCATTATACTGCTCATTCTTACAGAGGACGATGCCTTCAATCGCTCCATCCATGAGGTGGTGGGTAGACACAGTTAAACAGCTGGTCTTATTTCAGGAATTCCCACAGAAACCCCAAGAGGGGTGGAATCGAGGGCAACTGGACTTGGTTGTAGATACGTCAAGACCTATCTGCAAGCCAAAGAGGCTTCTTGGATGAGAGGTGAAATTGTTTCAAGTATCTACAACCAAGTCCAGTTTCCCTCGATCGAGTCCTTCTTGGATAACCGTGACTTGGATGAATCTTCACAGACATACTGAAATCTTCCATTACCTGCACTTGCTGGAATAATTTGTAGAATTTTTCCTCATCCCTGTTTGTGTTTCATTTCTGTGTCTCTTCCTCTTGTTTCAGGTGAAAGACATCTCATGGTACACAGAGGTCATGATGATCTCCTTGGCAGTTTGCTGATCTGGTGGTCATCCGCACCATCCAATTTAACATGACCGGACAAGGGTAAGAAGAGCAAGCATTCACACACTCTCTCACACACTTTGTACACTTGCAAACATAACTTGCAATCGAAATCCATCAGCTAGGCACATTTACTGGTCCAAATAGTGATGTATTACTTTAATGACTAATATTCACAAATAGCATTTGTCTTGATGCAACTCTATCAAAATAAAACAAAGTAATTTACAATTTATATTAACTCATTTATTTGTGTGTGTGTGTTTTGTGCATCCTCCATGGATAAATACCTCCACACCAATTGTCTGGCTGCACTTGCCAACATGTCAGCCCAATTTAGATGTCTTAAATGTCCTTTGCCCAGCGCATCATCAGGTGAGAATAGAACAAAGGATGATATGACCGTTGGTAGCTAATTCATTCATTTTCATACAGCCTATTCCAGTTTAATCTTATTCTAATGATTTATTTGTGAGAATATTCAAATTAGCTTAGTATAAAGGTAAAGTTATGCATACTGGGGACAAATGGCAGGCTATTTTTATCACTTGTACTTTGGCTGTTTGATATTCAAATATGTTATCTTTAAATTGCATTTTAATTAGCATCTGGATCTTGATCTTTATATTTTTGACGGCCTCTTATGGATGGGCACTCTCAGTATATAGGTATTTTATATAATATCAATAAATACTGTGGAAAATAAGATTTAGAATCTGTTAATGGACAAAAATAACCAGAAAGGAATGTCTGTTTAGGTTAATTTATTGAGTTGAATTAAATGCCTGAAATGAGAAATTGATGCAAAACAAGGGTAAAAATCAATATTTCCTAGCGGTCCTGTTTATTGATTTGCAACATTGCCACTATAGTTTAATACACCCCTAGATATAAAGGGAAAGCTACCACTTTATAAATGGTATGGCAAAACCTATGACAGCATAAAATTTTATCGGCTCACATTATATTGTCTACTAATATATAGAAGCTGAATATGCTTCTTTTCTGGATTTTCAACTTCAAAAATATATATTAAGATTTAGAGCAGAAAAAAACAGTTTGTTTTGTGTTTCAGCCAGAGGCCTGCTCAAACATGAAATATGAATAAAGTCTTCCCCAAACAATATTAGGAAATGATGTGATGATGATCTTACATTTTGTAGTTTTCATTCACTAAAATCAACAGCATCAGTAGTATATCACCACATTATTTTGGTGTGTATTGAGTAATAATTGCTGCTTAATGTAGCGAAATGAGCCTCGAACAGTCATTGCACCAGATTTTAATAAAAACATCTATTGCCAAACAAAGAAGCAATGGAAGATAGAAATTGCTTTAAGACAGCAGGAATACAAGTCTAATTCACACAAACAGGCTCATTCATTTTCATGATTCATGTTGAATCAGCAGAAAATATTTATCATTGTAGTAACCTGACAGTGCTGAACAGAAGAGACTAGAAATGAAGTATTGAGAGAGTGGTGTGCCTGTGAAAAGAACATTATGCAACATGAAATTGAAATTTGAGAAAGGGTTTGGCCCACAAGGAGACGGAAGAGTTGAGGACAAAGAGTCCAAACCATGCATTTACATGCGCCACGCACACACAGACATCAAGTCATTCATGTCTGTTTGTTAACTCTAGGCACACAGGAAGGAATGTTTCCTTCCCTGAAGACGTGCACACATTCACATGCACACTCAAGGATCTTCTTATCTCTCCCAGCCTGTGTCTCTCTCCATATCTGTGACTCTGGTGTTTTGGAGTCAGAGAGGAACACTGTCTGTGAATGTGTACATGTCCGTCCTGCATTGATGTGCAGCAACTGACTCCATGTCAGTGTGTGGTAATGATGATGACTGATGCCTGGGCTGGGGCTAAACTGACTGGCTGGCTGCTGGAGATAGGGAAATTTCCTGCCAGGAATTTCCCATGTCAGCTGAACGCAGCTGAACTCTAACCATGGTGGCTCTGAGAGGAATCTCTGCTGGTGCTGTTGTTTCACGGACAGCAGTGGGTTGATTGCCCGACTACTGCCCGCCATCTTTCCTTTATTATATTCTTCATCCTCTATATTCCTTTTGGCTGCATTTTATTCCCTCTCTTTTGCCTCTGCCTCCATATCCGGTCTCCTCTCTGTCACCCTTACATGCTCATGCTCATGTCCCTCATTCACTGATAACTCTGCCTGCAGACTCAACAGAAACAGTTTAGGGTCACAGTAGGTCTGCAACTAATGACTATTTTCATTACCATTTAATGTACCAGTCATTTTCTCAATTAATGCTTTGGTTTATTAAATGTCAAGCAACGTCTGTCACAAGTTCATCTCAGAATGCTGTGTTTTGTCCATCCAGGAGTTCACAACCCAAAAATATTCAGCTTTCTATCATGAAGATCATTTCACATTTGGGAAATTGGGACCAGAAGAATTTGCCCCACCCTATCTCTTTCTGTCTATAGCGGCCCGATGAAGTACACATGGAAATGAAAGGAGCAGTTAATTTTCAAACAAAATAGCACTTTTGGCAGAGTTAGAGTTAGAGTCCTTCTCAGTTAACTATGTTATCTCGTCATCTTCTTAAGCTTGTTCCAGTAAAGGTGATTGATGGACTCGGGCATAATTACTTTTACTGTGCAGAAAATTCTCTTAAAACTTTAGACAGCATTTTAAGGAGCATAATTTTGAAAGGGTCACTCCTTTACAGAATCTTACAATGAATGTGCAGAATGACCCACGCTGTGTGTGTCCAAATAAAACAAATTCTTTGCACGGTAGAGACAGAGCATCTTTACATCTTCAGTGTTGGGTTCAGACCATGTCTGTCATTACATCAGACTCATAACTGATTTTGGGATTAGGCCGCGGTGTGAAAATCCCACTCTGTATACAGCTGTTCCTGTCACAGTGTCTGTCACTGCCTCGGCATAAATTAGGGATGTGACTTAGGCGACTAGTCAAAAGTGCATCATTGAGGTGCAAGGGAATTCAGGTGCTGGAACTTCCTCGGTGGTCTCTCGTTTGAAATGGAAAAAAACATACTAGGTAGTATGAGTGCTATTAAGTGAACATGGCATTAACTAAACCTCCTCATGGCTGCTCCACCACCTCCCATTCCAGCTATCATTTTTGGCCCAGTTAAGCGTGGATAAAGAATGCTGAGACTGTCTGTATTGTGTGTGTGCTCAGTATGACAGATGGACAGGTGTGAGGGACTTAGCTGAGATCAGTTGTGCATCTGAGGTTCTTGGCCCTTGGCTGTCATTAGTTAATTTATTCTGCAATTTTGTGCCTTGATTTCATTAAAGATTTAATACCCATGGGGGCTTAGAAGTATTAAAAGTTGTAATTAAAACAGAAGGTCACTAATGATTTTAAAATACTTTTTTAATAAATAGGATGATCAAAAATGTTACTTTTTTAGACAGCAATTATATTAAACAAAGATTTTCTTCAATGTTTGCTGGAGGTGAACACACTTGTTGGTGATTCACTGTGCCATAAATGATGTGTGGCCCATCCTGCTGCTACTACCTAGTGCATGAAGCAGACTTTATGACTCTTGATGTTTGTCTGTGTCTTGCCATGCAGTCACAACTGTACACTCACTTAAGCGATAGGGTAAAACAAGTTGGTTAACTAGTGGGTCCAAATGGCAGACTGTCACCTACAGTGAGAACAAACAAATACATACAAATGCAAATTCTCAAGAAAGTAACCATTATGTGTTTGGGCAAATAAGCCAGAGTTAGAAAGATTTGATTGTAAATTTATAGTGAAATTAATATTTTTACTTAATATTTTTTATTAAATCTATTTCTAACATCTCCCTGCCAGTTTCCTGATTATTTTATTCCAGAATATTATTATTCATTATTTAAAGGCCTCATTTAAGCAAAACAGGCCTGTCTCTAATAATAATCTAACATGTCTTAAATAGAGCTTCCTCTCAGTTAAACTAGTAAAATATATTTGAATATTTTAACATTAATTAATTAGTCAACATGTGCAGTATAATGACTGTGTATATGGGTTTTAGGTTGTTGGTCTTCATGAAATTGTGTATCCATTCATCTGTCATTTGCTGCTCTGTCCTTTCCCTCTCTCTGTGTCTCTCGTGCAGTTTATTTGCTTTGCTTTCCAAAAAGCACAACAAGGTTTTGGGCAGGCAACACAGAGTCTCGAGGCAGACAAGGAGACAACACAGCCTTGCCGATATGGTAACACACACAGACACACTCTCCTCCTCTCTCTCTCTCTCTCTCTCTCTCTCTCTCTCTCCTCTCTCCCTCCCCTCTCTTTCTCTCTCTCTGCTGTCTGCACCCAGTTTATTAGTAGTTTGCTTGATACATATGTCTACTTGAAACATTAGTTGACATAGGCGTTTGTGACAGTTTTGGTGAGTCTGAGATTACATTGTTTGCATATGAATTCTATAATTAAATATAATCTATAATCTTTTCCATTTAATAATATCATTAACCATAGCCCAAATGTTGTCTTAGTATGGATTCAACATTTGGAAAATTCCACTTATTCACCGTGTTCCTGTGAGTTCTTGAGATGATTAATACCACTTTCTTGTCTGTCCATTGAATATGTAGCTACTGCAGCAGCCAGTTAGTTTAGCTTAGCATAAGACTAGAAATGGGAAACAGTTTGGCTTATGTGTGGGAAATTATTACGCCTACCATAGAAATATACAATATGTGCCCTATAGAACCATAAAGTTTATACTTGTACAGAAACACAAGACACTTAACATATGTAATAGTGGGCTTTAGAGATGCTAGTAGGTGATTTGTTTCCTTTGAGCAGAACCATGCTAGCTGTTTCCCCTGTTTTCAGTCTTTACACTAAGCTAAGCTAACCCGGCTGCTGGCTGAAGCTTTCTGTTTATGCAGATATCACAGCAGTGTCAATCTCTCATATAACTCTCAAGAGGGCAAATAGTGTAACTATATACTGTAGCCTAAGTTATTTTACCTAACATTTTATAATGCTGCTTGACAAACCAAGTCATTAACAGCATTTAAGTTAAGCTATAACCAACAAAATGCTCTATAATTTTGATATATCACTCAAAATTGATCATCAACATTATAATCAATGGATTTTTCAGTTAGCCTGTATTTATCAGCTGTTGTGTCCACATTGTTTGATATTACAAAAGAGATACAACAATGTGAAAAAAAAAACCTTTATTTGGTCTGCTTTGACATTTTTTTTACACCATAGATTTGAAATGTTTTTATGTCTCTTTGTCTGCCACCATTTTACTGGTTGAATTGATTCATCAGTCCAGTTTAGGATTCATTTGAGGATGTGGTTTGATAATTTGGTGCTGGGTACAGCTATAAGGCCTGTGCCATAAGCCCACTGTCAAGTGCCAGTCTACTGTGTGTCTACACCAATCCTGTACCTTTTCTCATTACTTTTCCTCCGTGTCCCCCATATTTAATTTGCATGAAATAGTTTTTTTTCCACTTGTATACTAATATTTCATGAAGCTGTGTCCCACAGGTTGTACCAAAGTGATATTGAATTCTCAAACATCTGTATTAATCTGAAATTGAAATCTTAACAGCATACAGCAGCAGTAACTAAGTGGTGCAACTAAACCAATAAATTAATGATGATGTTGTCCCAATGCAATCCAGCTATATATATGGATCGTGTGGCAGTCCCACCTGACCGGTAGGTGCACTGACTGACTATATATAATTGTTTGTATTTGTGTTGAGCACCTCTGCCCTCGTTTGTCTGTCTGTCTCAGTCTGCCTGTCTCATTAGATTTGCAAGGTCCTAGATAACTGTGTGTATACGTGTAAACATATTTGTGTGTGTGTGTGTGTTTGGGGGTTGTAGATGTATTAGGAGGTCCCCATAGATGCCCTTAGGTGGGGGGGAAACGAGAGTGTATTTGAGTGCTCCTTCAACCATGTAGTGTCTGATGAGGCCCTACAAACAGACATCTATGCAGACAGGCAGACAGACACACTTACTCATAAAAACATATAAAATGCAATTATCCAGCTTTGTTTTGATGCTTCCTACCTTCAGGGCTTATTTTAATGCTTTGTTTTATTTACACATGTGCATAAACGCATACCATATATGACTGAAAATGGAAAAGAACAACATAAAGAGAGATTACTTTGCCATGATTGTCTGCTAAAGATATTAGTTCAGTCAGCTGTTCCTATAAGAGAATGAATTCAGAGTGTATTTAATAGTAGTGACAAATATAATAAGACAAATACACACACATTGTTAGAGGTCAAAGTGTAAGGTCATCCACACAACAACATTCTTGCTTTTGAAAAAGAGCCAGAGTGTTGCTCAAGGGCACAAGGCAGATTTCCAGTTATTATTTCATGGGAATTGTGCATCGAGGGTTTTTTCCTAGAATAGTGTCTGACATCAAGTCTGGGTCATAGACTTTTAAGACAGAGCCGGTCAACATATTTGATATGGTTATCCTTGAGGTTAGACTATACTAACTAAATGTGACATTGGTTCCCATGTCTACAAAGGTTCCTGTGTCTACTATTCACAGCTACAAGTCAACCTTTAACTCTATTGACATCTCTTGATGAAATGGAACATACTGTATTGTTTGCCCTCTGAGTATGTGTGCACATACACCTCCTTTGAGTTATAAATTCACTCTAATTGTGTCTTGGACAGAGGTTGAGTGTTCTCACACAGAAGCGCACAATCAGCTTCCCCCATGTGTTTGGTAGTAAATGTCTTGTTCTTAAAGGGGTTTTTGGTATTTGAATAAAGCCTGTTGTATTCAGAGGGAAGGGACCTTCAACCCTGGCCTTTATTTTGGCTCAGAAACCATTTATTGTCATTTGTTGTCATGTCAGTCTATGTGAAATCTTCCATAGGTTTTTTTATTTTTTATTTTTTTATTAGCCATTGCAGCAGTTGCATTGTGGATGACTGTGTCAGTTTGTTGGTTCACCACTTTGGTCAAGACTGAAATGTCTCAACAACTATTGGATGGGTTGCCAAGGACATTCTCTCCAGATATTCATGGCGCTAAGAGGATGATTTTTATGACTTTGGGGAACCCGTGGCTTTTCCTCTAATGCCACTGAGATGTTAACATTTGTGTTTAAGATCTATACTGGGTAGATTGCCATGAAATTTACACAGATTCATGTCCAACAAGGAGGACAGATTTGCTATTTATTTGCCAAATACCTGCAAACTAATGACAGCCTCAGCTGTACTTTCTTTTGAGTGCTAATTAGCAAATGTTAGTATGCTAACATTGCTAAACTATGATAATGAACATGGCAAACATATCTAAAACAAAAGTTAGCACTGTCATTGTGAGTTAGAATGCTGAAGTTAGTGTGTAGCTCAAATCATCAAATCACCACAGTCCTTAAGTACAGCTTCACTGAGCTGCTGGCACAACTGTAGCCTCTTACTCCCATTTTGCTTTTTATTAGAAGTATGGCATAGATTGAGGGTTTAGCCTGATTAGTAGGACTGCAAAAAATTGGACTACAGTTTCCCAGAGCCCAACGTGACACCTTCAAATGGGTTGTTTATTCGGTTTATTATCTTTTATTATATTTTAATACAAATGAAAGCAGCAAATCCTTAAAACTGTGAAGGTGGAGAATGTGGAGCATGTGTAGCATTTTTGTTTGAAAAATGACAAAATTAGTCTCCCATTACCTTTCTGATGGCAATGCCCATCACATTTCTGCTCTGCTGTTCAGATGATTTCATAAAAGGTGTGACTGAAATAGCGGCATATATGCTATATAAATATATATATATATATATATATAGATGAAATGTAAACAGCTAGTTAGATATTTAATGCAGCAGAAAATGTAAAAGGAAGTTTACTCAACTCAGAAGTTAATACTTGCAAATGCTATCTACAGCATGACCATCAGCTGACAGACAGTTTATTTCATTTACCCACCCTGCCTTCAGTATTAATCTCTAACTGAAATTTACATAAGACCTCATGCATAGCTTTTCTTATCTGGTCAGTTATAATGACCACACACACACTGGCTAAGGTCTGTCATTGAAACTCCTTTGTTTCCTCCATCTCTGGCCCTCATCTCTTCCTCCAGTGGTAGTGAATGCGGCAGTGTAATTGAAAACAGCCTGGCATTATTCACAAACTCTCATCTTAACTCAGGAAGTGAGGAAGTTTAGGGAGCTACAGGGAGAGATAAAGAAGAGTAAAATGTGAGGAGAAGAGAGGAACAATAGAAAGAGGAGAGACAGGCCGGAGGAGAGGAGATGAAGGGGGGTTGGGGGATTTGGAGGGAGGGTGGGAGTAAGTGTGTTTCTGCGACGGGCATCTGGAAACAATGTAATTTGGCTGAGCCTGGCTCTGGAGAGAGAACTAATGTTTGTTTAATGTGGGATTGTCCTGGACATGTAATTGCTCTCTTTACAAGGGAGAGACTGAGAGGAGGATATGAAAAATGTTGTCCAATGCTCTAAGCTGTGGGTTAAAGCTGAGTCCATTCTGCTCATGTGTTGATGTCTCCACTCTTTCTCTCTGTCTCCTCCCCTGTTTCTCTCCCTCTCTTTTTCTTTATGTCTGCCTCTTGGTCTCTCTCTCTCTTTTTTCTCCCTTTCTCTCTCTCTCTATCTCTCATATATACACACCCCACCATCCCTGAATGTGTTTGTGCTGCTGTGTCTGGTTAGTGTCAGGGAAGAAAGAGTGAAGGATTAGGGCCCCTTGAGCCCCCAGGGGACTGCCAGAGGCTCCCAGTCCAAACAGAGCAGCTCTCAGGGGGGACTCCCAGTTGCTCTCCACAGCCTCTGCACCGTTGATTGCAGATGTGTGTTTTTTTTCTTGCCCTTTGAGATATGCACAGTGACATGCAGTATGTGCTTGTACACACTAACAAACATAAAAAGGAGGAAGTTTGTGCAGTGTTGCATTGCTTTGCGTTGTGTGTCACTGTTTATGCTCCCAGCCAGTAGTGGTGATGTTACTTCTCTGCTTCTTAGTCTGTTTACTGTTGCACATTTCTGGGAAGAGACTACAAGCACATACACACACACATACACACATACACATACAGAGAGAGAGAGGGAGAGAGAGAGCCAGAAGCATGTTGGACCACCCTGTCTATGTGTTTATGTGCGCTGGTTGAGTCACAATCTGTGATCTCTTTTTAATAGTCAGAGTAGACACATGCATTAACTTTGTAGCACCATTCCTCTTGTTTAGGGGAAAAGCGGAGCCTGAGGATGTATCAACAGATAATAAACATTATGCCTTCTGTTTATTATCTGGGCTTCCAGGAATTAACCACTTTGTTATTAGGCCACAAAATTGTTTTGCAAAATCCACAGTTTTCCGTTAATGCTGCTATAGCTCATAGATGACAGGAAATTCTGTTTTTGAAGTTGATTGGTGCACAGTCTCTGATGTATATGGAGATAAACAGAAAATGTCAACATACAGCACTTATATCTGAAGATTTTAATAATGTGGCATTCACAAGTAGCCTGTATCATTTTTTTTGGCTTTATAGCTTTATGTATATTTTACATTGACAGTTGATGACTCATACATACTAATAAATTCCTGTAGTTTTCAAGGTCACATGTGGAGCATGACCGATTAATCAGCCAGGCCAGTACAACAGCCGATATTACCTTATTGCAGATATATCAGTGAATATTTTGGCCAATAAGTAATAGGAAATTGCAGTACAGTGATCCCAAACTAGGTTTGAGGTTGTGTAGAAACTGTTTCTAAGACATAGTTTGTCCATCAGAGAGCAACTGGCAAGTTTATTTTCCAACTGTAAAATATTCCAGTTATTATGTATCTTGATCATAATTAGAAGAGAGAAAAATCTTAGGGATACATATCAGTATTTTTGTTAGTTGTGTGTTTATGTTGTGGTGGACAAGTAAGTGTGGAAAGTAGTATGGATAAGTAGTGGTGGAAAATTACACGAGAAATCTACTGATGTATTTCAATAGCGTCGCTCACTCACGGTCTCCTCTCCCATACTTTTCTATCCTTCTCTCCTGATCTTTCTCCCCTCTGCATATTTCATATGAAATGACTTGAAGATATCTGTGTTCAGTGTAGCCTCCACTGGGAATTAGTCACAAATGGGAATCTCATGTATTTTCAAACTATAATTTTTCTTATTATTATTACTTATGCTGACTTTCCTCCATATTCATTTCATCTAATTCCATGGTGCTGATGGAGACTCTGGGAAAACATCATGTGCCGAGACAGAGAATAGTGTCTCCCCTCATATATGCTCTACCTGAAAGTAGGAATTGATTGATTGGAGTACGAATTATCCTGTCACATTTCTTATTGGCTTTTGATGTAGAGCCAGTCTTCCCATACAATTGATATACATTATCATACTGCTTCCCCTGATATCAGAGGTTATTTTGCACATAGAGCTTCTGTCATTTCATGTGAAAATACCCAGAGGGGAGAGATGGAGTGAAAAATGAGGAAGTTAAAGGGGACCTATATATTCTACCTTTAATTTCATACAATTTCAGACCCAGTCTACAAGATTTGGCTCACAGTCCACAGTCAAGTATTACAACATGAGGATTATTGACTAAGTTATTGTATCAGGTACTTTTAAACTGTTCTTGTTTGGTGATGTAGTGAGCAGCAGTTTGTACATGATGAACAAGTGTTTTGTACACTTTTCAAGTTTCAAATTATTTCTTTTAAAACATAAAATATACCTTGCTGTTTCTACAATCAGACATTCGCCCAGTGTGAAAAAAATGCAGCTTCCACATCATTTGAATGGGAACAGACTATAGACACAGTGGGGGGTGCCAACCCAGGAGGCTCCAGTTGCTTTTTGATCCATCCCAACGGCAAAAGCTTTGTAGATGTGTGCGCTCCACACACTGTTTGGCTCTGTTGGCCAATCAAATATGTGCAAGAGCGTATTCGTGGTTGAATATTTTGAAACATATTTCTACTGTTAACCTCACGATTGCCTCAATGACATAAAATGATTGCCACCCTGATAACTTTCCAGAGTAACAAAATACTTCCTCATGCAAACCACTGTGCAGGGTTTTGGTGTCTAATTAACCTTAAAACTCAGTAAACTGAACTTCCTGAATCATATTTCATCATGCACACCACTTTCAAAGCAACCGTTTCCTTTTTTTTAAATACAGGGCTGTTTGTGGTCTGATCTTTCACTAAAGTCTTGTTGGTAACAAATCCTTATAGATGGGGTTTAATAAAACCATGGTTTTCACCCTCACTAAATAAACAAATTCAAGGTTTAAACAGGTTTAAAGTCTTTGGTGGTCTATATAAAAGTTAACACCGAATAGGATGATCTATAGTGAGGTCATGTTTTACAAATTATTATTCTTAGTCTTATGCCACTTTTTATGTGGCTCATTATGTCATCCTGTCAGCCTCAACACAAGTCTGTCTCCTTGCGTTCCTCTCATTAAGGCAGTATCCTACTGAGAGCGGAGGGCTGACTTACTTACTGACGCCCCCTTTTTAGTCTCTCATCTCCCAAATTTTTCTTTTTCCTCACCTTCCTATTGAAGATGCTGTCAGGCCTAGTTGTTAGTTCACTTGTTATATAGTCTCTCTATATATCTGTCACCCTCTTATCTTTTCTCCTCTGTCTCTCTTACACTTTTCTGTCTTTATTCTCGGGCAGTAGGAGTGCCACCCCTGCAGACAGCAGGTGCTCTGGAGGTCCTAATGATTGTCTGCTTCCAAATGGTAATTAGGGCAGCCCTGCTGTGCGCTGGTCTTTTCCTGATTGAGGCACGGAAAAACAGAGCACAGCTCGCAGCAGATCAATTAGCACTGCCCACCTATCTGCCAGAGTGCTGCTGCAGCCATTGGCGTCATCTTTTTTTTATCATTATCGCTCACTGACATCACTGCTGTTTTGCCCCCTAGGCTCCTGCTGTTAGTGCTAGCCAAGTCCCAGAGAAGTAGAGTACTTATTTAAACTGATAATAAGGTGTCTGTCTGTCTGTCTCAAATATGCTGGACTTCCCCTCTGCACAGACAGTGATGCAGCGATTGTCCAACGCAGTCTTTCCCTAAACAGATTCTAGACTCAGACTGGCAGACTGTGTTGATGTGTTGGTGCTGTTGTTCTGGGGGGGCAACACTCATTCTGTGTGTGTATGTGTGTGCAACAAAGAATGTTTTGTGCATGTGTGAGGCTATGGGGTAATAAGAGGCTGACCTAGGCACAATGCTCTACAAAAATGGTGTGATTATGACATGGCCCTGGTACCATAATGCAGGTCAGACAATGACCTATTTAAAAGACTCCCAAAAGACAGGGCAGGCTGCTGCTACTCAGCCAGTCTGACCCTCTCTCTGTCTGTACACGTGGTATTTTTTCTTCTCCTCATGCTTTTTCTTTTCCATCTTTCTTATTCAAACATTCTCTCCTTTTAAATTGCTGCTTTCCTTTGGTTTTTATTACATTTCATAAGAAACTACTCCTTCATATCACTGTCTCGTTTTTTGGGGGGTTTTTTTGTTTTGTTTTTTTTTTTGCCCATGATGACATGTTTAGGTGTGGCTTTCGACTCTCTCTGTTTGTCTATCTGTGTATCTGTCTGTGTTTATCTCTGTGCCCTTGTCTTAATATGTCTGGTTTGTCTGCCCTGCAACAGCCTGCAGTGAGCAGCGGGGCCAGCCAGGGAATCACTAAGCTATTGGTTTAATGATGCCAGCTCCTACTTTACAGGGATTTGCATGTCTGTGTCTCTAAACACCCTGTCCACACACACACAAACACTTGCATAAAAAACATGCATGTGTACGATAGGACGGCTAGACATAGACACACAGATAGTGTAGTGCGGGCACTGTCCTTCCCAGTCACAGATTGAATCTCCAAACTCTATAATTTCCCTTGTCAGACAGATAGCAAAGGTCAAACATACCTGCAGACATAACACATTTGTGCCCGGCATACTGAAGAATTAGCAGCGGAAACAGACAGATGGGAAAGCTTACAAACACACACACACAGGCGTATACACACACAAACACACAGACAGCCTTCCTGCAAGGTTTGAGTAAATGGTGAAACAAGTAAAATGGGGGCAGGATCATTGAGACTAATGATACAGCTCATGTCTGAAGCCTATGTTTTCTTGGGTGGAGAGAGGACATTAAATAGCGGCATGAGTGGTTGTGACTAAATGACAATGCAGGAGGCTGGAAAATAGCACATGACTGGAGGAGAAGGGGCAGAAAAGAAGCAAGGGAAGGAAAAAATGACGAAGGGGAGAGAGAGAAGGAAAGGCTCTAATGGTTTCATGCAGTCATACAAACACATGTCAGGTGTTTTCTGGTTGTCTAGCGGATACATTTTGGGGGAAAACAAGTGTAAAGAACAGAGTGGGAAGTAGGAGAGGAGGAGGAGCCAAGATATTTAAATCCTGTCTGGGTTTCAAGTAGACCATGGACCTCTTAATCTCATCCACTTGACAAACATACACACAGGGCCAGGCAGACGTCTAGCTAGCCTATTTTCATGTGACCTGAATTCCCCAGTGTGGCATTTTTTTCCTGCCAGGCTAATCTCATTAAGCTGGGTGCAGAGCTAGAGAACAAACACACTAGGCATCCCTCACTCCTACTCTGCCTTCCTCTCCTCCTTTTGTCTCCTCTTCATCGTGTTCACTTTCTCCATCAACTCCCCCTCTGCGCTCTCTTCTTCCATGTTTCCATTTTTGTTCCTGTCCTCCTTCTCTCTAAGTCCTCTGCCTCCTCTTCCTCCTACTCAGTTGTCTCCCATATCTGTCCTCGCTTTCTTTCTAATTATGGCCTGCCACAGCGGAAGAGAATAGAGCAGGTCTAGCTAGGCAGGGGAGTCGAGCCCAGAGAGCCACCACTGCCTCCAGACGCACAATCAATCCTCATTATATCTGGCTCTCTTGCCTACCACTTGCCTCTTCACGTCTGCCTGTTAAAGCTCTGCACACCTTCATCTGCCAGCTTGTGGAAATCAATGCAGCACATTATTGCAGCTGTGTGGCTAGCCTGATTCTTGGTCAGCAGACAACAGAATACAGTTATTTACAATCACCCTAATCTCCCAGCCTTCTTTCAGGGGTTGATTGTGTATGTTCACATGCATGAGGTTGTGTGTATAGTCATGTGTGGCTGCAGCACTCACAAAAAAGGCCACACAGGAAGCAAAGTTATTTATAAGATAAGCATTTGTGTCTGAAGCGGGGCACCGAAGATGGAATATAAAATGCTACCACATGCAGCTCTGTTACAGATGGTTCGCCCAGATTGGAGGTGGAATCTCAGCTTGCTGTTGCAGTCTCACCAGGCTGCTGTTTTGAATCTGGTCTTAGCTGGTATTAGCGAATTCTTGGTCGAAACAGGTCATCATCAGAACAATCATTTTTGTTGTGAAAGTGAATCCTTGACGATAAGTCTGGCCAAGGGGAACATAAATGCCTATATTATTTCCTGTGAGAGTTCTTGTTTGTTTGCCAGACAGATTTTATGAATTATTTTTTTATTTCTGAAATTTGTCTCACAGTGCAGAGGAAATGAGCCTTTTCAATCATGAAGCTTTACTGATTTATACATCTGCATATCAAAGATTAAACTGGCTTACTCAGCACCTTATTCTAATGTATTTTACAGGACTTACAATACTTCCAGGGAATACACTTTCCCCATTTCAAGCCTGAAATGAAGCAGGATGTAACCCCAGAGGAAGTTGCTGATGAGTTCTGTCTAAGGCGAGGCTTCCTGTAAAGCAAAGATAATGATTAAAGCTTCGGGACCAACTGGCTGAACTGGTCAATTAAGCATTTGAAGAAGTTATTCTTTTCTCTGTCTTGCAGTTGATGTTATTGTGCACTTACAATATTTTGCTTGCCTTGTGTCAGCGTTGTCTTCTTAAAGTCTCTGTCCTTGATTGGTATTCAGTCCTTTTCTATGCTACTTTCACATTATGATCAATAGTCACAGTCTGCTTTTTTGCTAGTAACTGAAGAGCGGTGGCCTGTATTGTCAGTTGATGCCCACACACTGCAGGGAAGCTATGCAGAGCAGCTAGTAGACTAAATCTCTTTTACACGCTCATGTAGAAAACATCACGTCCATATGTGAGTGGACTTCAAATGCACAGCTGAGGGCAAAGGCACAATCCTATCAGAAAAGCAAAGGGAAACATAATAAATCAGGAGAGTTTTCCTGTTCTCAAGTAATTTTAAAAGTTCTACTATGAGTTAGCTTGAATACTTGGGAAGCTAATGTCCGTGTTTGGCGGGGTCTGCCAATGAATATAAAGTACAACAGTACAACTATAATAATAGGCCTTTTTGACATGTGACAGTAAGAAAAGTACTGGCACTAGCTCCTTCAATTTCAGGGTCCTGATATTGTACATGCTGCTGGCTGTCAAACTGGCAGGGCTTATTGGGATCTGTGCTTTTCCTGGTATGACTGAAATGAAAAAGGCCTATGGATGGTGAATACAAACATGGTGTTCTAATGAGAGCCCTCAGTGTGTTTGCCAGAACAATTTTAGGACAACTGACTGCATGTGCAAGGTATTTAGATGTCCACAAGTGATTCAGTAACTTATTTATAAGGGTTATTATTTATTTAGTTTATTTTTCCAATACTTTACAATATTAGCTTATCACCAATATACTGGTATGTGTACAAAAATATGTGGCTAAGGTAGAAACATTACAATCATTATAACTGTAGAATGTGCCGCTCATATCATACATATCTTAGTCTCAGTTCTTTTAGAACACAAACTTAAAGGATTCTTATCAAAAATGTTTAAGTATGTCATGTATTTATGTAAGAAAAAAAGAACTATATGAATTGGGCCATACTTTGCATATACACTCAGAGGCATGCACAGACCATACCACCGGGCTCATTTCATTAGCTCATTACTCACTCACTTAGTACTTGCATTAAGCTAAGCTGCTTTGAATGTTCTTGACTCCTGGATTCTCTAAGTTTGCGTGTTATTGTCTCTGCTCATTTTTAGCTGTTGACCAGTAAGTCTTTTGGCTCTGTTCAGGCCAACACGGATGCACTGTTTATAGATTAGACTTCTTAGGGCAAATGAGCTTTCAAGCAGCTAATGGTACACTTTTCCAAAGTATCTTGCAATAAATTGGAGAGGAAGGTGGTCATAAAATTGTTTTGTTTTTTGGCAAATGGATGAGAAAACACTGAAAACCAGGATATTGTGTCCCAAGTCCATTTTACTGGCAGCGCTTGTTTCCATCAAGCTGAAGCATGGTACTATTCATTGTAATGTATTTTTAGATTGGTTTGGAAACTGACTGCATCTTCTATGGATCTTATCTATAATACCATCAGTGCTTGATAGATTTTGCAGAGCTCTGCCCACTGTTGTCACACCACAGGAAATCAGACATCGTCTCTTGAGCTGTATTCACCAAGTCATTGCCGCCCGGTTTTTATCTCTTTAAAGATAATTCATTTTCCCACCGTCTCTCTGCAGTTTCCTTTCTGTGCCACCACTAAACATGCCATGCGAGACGTTATCTCGTCATGGTTGCTGGCGTCTGTCTGTCTGTTTGTCCATCTGTCTCGACGCATTGTTGTAAACACAGTAACTTTAGAACAATGCATGACTGAATCTCTTTTCTTACACTGCAGGTTCCCCGTGTAGAGCAGATGGTCCGATTAATTTTACCTTGCTGTTTAGATTCCCATATTAATGACAAGAGTTGTTTCGTTGAAAATACCAAAACTCTTTAAAGTAATGTAGAGCCTTAGGTTAGCCCATTTGAGGCACTGGTTGTACAAAGTTTAATGGTTTCATTGTACCAACAAGCTGACAGCACCAAGAAAACCATTTCAGTTTTATAAATGTAGAACTTATGGAATGGATTTTGTATTGGATTGCTTTAGATTGTAAAGGTGTGCCTAATAAACAGGTATCTCAGTGTATTGTTATGACTTCTCTTTTCTTTTTTAGATGATGACGTCTATCTGTCTAGGTCTTCACAGGTCCATTCTGTTACCAGTAACTGAGACCCAATCTGAGACCCGAGTCAGGCTGGATTCTAAATTGTATTAGGGTTATATAAGTCTAGTTAAGTTCTGTAGTGTTTTACTATGGGTTTTGTCTCTCTGCTGTCATTCTCACTCCATTCAATACCACAGCCATTTAAAAGGGACAACATAGTAGACACCTCGCACAAAATCCCAAAGACAAAAAACCCTTCCTGTTAGAGCATCTTAACTTCCAAGACTTAAAATGTGTTTATTTGCTTTCTTGCCAAGACTTAGAAGAGAAAATTGATACCATTCTCAGATCTGTGTGACAGCTAGCCTGGCTCTGTTCAACTGTACCCACAGCTGCCTGTTAATGTCACTCATTGACATATTTGGGACCAGCAGAGACGCCAGCAAGTTATTGTGGTCGTCCAAGAAATAGTCCCAACACATAACCACTGCATAAAACAACAAATTATCATTTTTACACATTGTGCTAAGCTAAGCTAACCAACTGCACATAGTAGTTCCATATTTAACTTGCAGATATGACAGTAGCTTTTTCACCAGAAAGCAAAAAAGCATATTTACTAAAATGTTGTAACTATTACCTTAATGTACATTTGAGATGTGAGCTTCCTGCCTTTAACAGCTTTGTGATGTGTTCTCTGATTCATATCTGTATGTGAACCTTGCGATATCTTTGTGCAAAGAACTCAAAGAACTGTGTAACTCATCATGTCAGCCACTCAACTCCCTGTGTCTTATTCTCCATCCTTTCCACACCTCTCTCCTCCTGAACTGTCACGTCACTAGTGGCAGTTGTCTCTGCCCCAAGGGGAAACCTACTGTGACACGTCCTGATCTGTGGCTTACAAGGTTACCTGTCTGTCCCTCACTAAGACCTTGGCTGACAACTCTCAACATTCTTCATTCTTCCTTCACTCCTTTCATCATTCTCCTTGTCCTCCTCCCATCGCTTCCACCTCTCTGTTACCCCCTGCTGATCAATCTATCAGAAGGCAATCATTTAAAAACACCATTATAAGTGAAACCAGTGTAGTGGGAAACCAATTAACCTTTACATCCTCCCTCTCCCCCAGGCCCAGGACCTTAATGTGATTGAGGAGGTGATCCGCATGATGCTGGAAATCATCAACTCTTGCCTGTGCAACTCTCTACACCACAACCCCAACCTGGTGTACGCGCTGCTCTACAAGAGGGAGCTCTTTGAGCAGTTCAGGACGCACCCATCCTTCCAGGACATCATGCAGAACCTGGACACGGTTAGTCTGCGTGTTTCGTGGTAGTTACCACCCAATATCAGAAGTGAAGTGAGAGAAGCTTCCAACTGGGAGAGCTTTACCTCATGGTGTTGGTTGATTTGTGGTAATTATTCCATAGATAAAGGTTATACAGGTTTTCCCTGAATGTCCTCTCCGTCTACAGGGAAAGTTTCAAAAAGCCAGGCAGGCCTGGAACATATGTGAACTGCATCATTAACGTAGTGTGTAGTTGGACTGTAGGGCAAGCTGAGCTCTGTGAGCTTAAGTAGTATTGATGAATTAATCAGACCCCTTGTGTTGAGAGGCTCTGTGTCAAATATTCATTGAGAGTGTTTGGTGTATAGGGGAGGAAGGGACAGAGTGAGAGAAAGCTGTCATTCATAGCTGTATTAGTCATGTAGAGGAGGAAAGGAAGCTTTGGTGCATGTATGTGTGAGGGGTGGGGGTTGCTGCATAGACTGCAGTATGAGGGAAGCATGCTAGCTAGAATCCCTCACTTAAGTCATTCTCCCTAAGGCTATTCTCCGAAGCCTTCCCTTGCAAATCCGTGTGTGTAAGCATGAGATTCAAGATGAGGGGCTGCTTTTTTGCTCTTCTAAATTAACCCCATATAAGAGGCCTTCAGAGTTAATGAAGAGATTAGTATTAGATGGATGTCGATACACACACACACACACACACACACAGTATTCTTGTGGGCTCTGGTGTGTTTGAATTCTCCAAAGCAACAACATAGCATGAGCAGAGAGAACATTGCCTGTAGATGCATTTTTTCACTGTTGGTTTGACAAAAAAGAGCATTAAAAAGAATAAGTAATACCTAGAATTTTTTAATGATCAAATATCAAACATCTCTCCAGGGAAGAACCTAGCACAGCAATGCAAATGCAAAATACAGTTTCCTTGATCTCTTGTTTGGCTTAAACCCAGAAGGCATCAGATAATCTGAGCTCCAGTGAAGTGCTTATTTTAAGGGGGAAGAAATATACTCACATCCTATGGTGAATTTGTAATCTGAAATACTGTATGTATGTTTTGAGTATGTAGCCTGCAGGCATATTAGCCGAGTCTATGTTCATAGCATTTAGAATTTGTGCAGCATGTTTCCACTCTCTACAAGTAGAATTCGTGCAGTTTTACAACCATTTCCTCAACTTTTATCCACATAATTACAAATATTCTCAGTCACTACTGTGATATAATTGGTATATAAAATACACTATACGTAGCCCTGTATTCTTGCATGGTATAGATGCATTTTTGTGCAGCACACTGCTTCTAGGAAACTTGACAGCCAATGGGTGCATGGTGTTGGTTGTTGATGCATGGAGTAAAATGTTGTTGCAAATCAAACGGATCGAAATGAGCTAGCTACAGAGATTCAACAGTGATTTCTCTCTCAATATTAACAGGGTGGAACATAAACAATCAGTGTTATTATTTTCAGAATGAAGCCCCCCTATATGTAGCATGATGTCACTTTGTTCTAGCTTAGATCTTCATATTGCACCCAGTGTCATCATATAGGGTGTGGCTGCTGCAATATCAGCGTGACAGCTCCAGACAGTGGGATTAGACAAGTCAAAGAGCTTCATGACAGAACTGGGTGTTGATGTTAAACCTCAATGAGATCAAGAAGATAGAGTTTTTGTGTATTTAGAAACAGGAACAGGATTTAATGGTGAAAGAGTCAGACTGGACAACGACCAAAACTGCATTTTTGAGGCCGATACTGATATTGATACTTACAGTTTTATTCAAGTGAGCATTTAGATGCTGCCAAAACATTTATTACTGAAGTTAACTACAATTTCTTTTTTTAACATGAGCCTATATACATGGTAATACAGATGTATCTGTCATAACCCCCAATATTGGTCAACAATGTCGGTTGTACAAAATACCAAGTGTATGACAAATTGCGGTTTTGACAGGATCTATGTCTTGGGCTATTTCCTGGCAGAAGTAACTTCCTTAAGTCTTTGGTTTTTAACTGACGTTTATTTGTGAACTTTAGAGGTGCTGAGAGTTGGCTTTTGTTACCTTTAAATAGAATCAGACTAGTAGTTTCCCCCTTTTCTATATGCTAAGCTAAGCTAACCAGGTGCTGGTTGTAGCATTATATTTTGTGCACAGAAAATAAACTCCAAATTAAACTATTCCTTAAGCTCAAAATAATAACACAAGCCAACTGCATAATCTTTCATTATGCTTTACCCAGGACAAACACTGTGTACATTACAGAACATCTCTATCAGACCAAATGTATTTTTTGGCAAAGTTGCTTTCTGTGTTATGATTGGCTGTTTCCTGTTTAGGTGATTGGCTTCTTCAGTCAGCGTCTGGAACAGGCTGGAAGTGACCTGTCTGTTGAGAGGGTTCAGGAGGTCATCATGAAAGGAGCCCAGGCCCTGCCCAAAGACAGACTGAAGGTAAATCTCTCTCTCTCTCTCTCTCTCTCTCTCTCATACACACATACACAGCAGAAGGACAGATGAGGCGGCAAAGCATGGAGATGAGGAATAATGAAAGATATCTGGCTGAGGAAAAGAAAGTGGGACATATTAGACATCAGGATTCATGTGTAGAATCTAACAATGTGTTGTTAAAGGCTGCAAGCTACGGTGGATTGGTGCTGAGGAGGTGAAGGAAGGGCGAATTAGTTTGTCTGGACAGGTGAGAGAGCGGGAGAGGTATGGTACAGGGATATGGACTGAGGCGAGGGAAAGATGGAAAGAACCACTGGGACAGTGAGACAAAAGGCCAAAGCCCAATTCTCATTAGCATTAATGCCCATCTTCATTCCCATCTCTGCTGGCCTGCTACATACGAACATGTAATGACATTTCAAGGAGATGGGATGGGGGGCTATGGGGCACTTTGTCATGGGCACATAAGATCAGGAGGAGGGGGCAAGGGGACATAAATCTGCCACAGCGCCTCGTTACCCAACACCCCCAACACTCCTGGCGGGTTCGCTAACCCCCGCCCCTCCCAGTGCTCCTCCATTAATCAGTGAGGGAAATATGTAACCGCCGGTCTCCCCACTCCGCTCCTCACCAGCACAGAAGCTCTTAATTGCATGTTTCATCATGTGTTTCATGCTCTATACTTGGCGGCTGGCTGCAAGGCATTTGTCTCGCTAGCCGATGTGGAAGAGGGATGGTGCGTGGCCACGAGTCCATGTGCTCTCTCCGTCTCGCTCACAGCACCTCGGAGCGCTAATGTAGCAATCGACCATAGAGCTGTAGAATTACACATGGAGCCTTGTGGATAACCCTGCCATGTCCTTCAGCGAGGTTGCTGAACCTGTAGCACACATCCATGCGCTCAGGGGTGGTTTGAATATGTGCCTTTGTGTTATGAGTGTGTGTCATCCTCCTTTTTCTTTATGTGTACGGAGATGACCATGTGAATCTGTGTGTCAGCGTTGGTGTGTTTAGACATGTAACTGTGTGCAGCCATGTGTTCCAGTCTTTGTTTTTGTGCAAAAGTGCTGTTGAGTCTCACATTGACTTTCCACCAACTGAGTGCTTTCCAGCTCCACAGGGTGACGTGAAGCGAAGAGCGTATCTGGGCAATGTCTCCTTGGGGAGAAGTCACTGCCGCTTGATGGTTCCATCGCTCAAACAAACAGCTGTCCCTCTACCTCTCGCTTCCATTCATCTTATGAGCTCATTGTGCTATTCAGCCTCCAATGTGAAAATCCATAGGTTGGATTAATGTTGTGTGGACTATCAATAAGTTGTTAATTACTCAGTACAAGCTCTTAGGAGTATTCGTGTCTCAATCAGTTATGCATACACGGAGAAGGCTGACAAGGAGTTGTAAAGATGTTTTCCTCCTCTCTTAAAAACAAACAATTAATTTTCTGATGTAAACTGCATTTTCGTGTATATCCACCTTAGCGTGGACACAGGTTAAATTTGCTCTCAGGAAATCGGTTTGTTGGGAGGAGTTGACAGTTGTAAAGTAAATAATTTTGTTTATATTTTACTGACAACACAGAAGCATGCTGTTTTAGGCGAGGGGAACTCTGTAGACATGTGGCTATGAAAAACCTGTTTACTTTAAAGGACTTAAAAGCATTTACACAAGGACGTAGACATGTAAATTAGTTCCAAATAGAAAGAAAGGGTTAAAAGAAGGTGGTAAATACCCTCGGGGACGACCCTCAGTGCCTCGTCACTCAACTGTCACTCAACCACCTCTTTCTTCGTGTATGTATGTGTTGTTTCAGGGTGTGTGAGGCTGAGAGGCTCTCATGGACAGTGCCTGTGGAATGTGTTGTTTAGCCTGACCAGCTGAAATCTGCCTTATTGAGCAGCGATAGCCTACAGACTCTCTGGCTCCTGAGGACGGGACGGAGAGGGTAGGGGGTGATTGGATGGGGGTAGGGGCTTACCAGCTGTTACTCAGTACCTGGGCCTTTATAGGTTTGATGGCTGGTCAGTTCTTTTCCCAACATGTACAACACATAAACTAGTCAAATAATGAAATAAATTAATAAGTGTATAGCGCAACTTCTTTCATTCAAAACAGATTCATTGTTTTGTTCACGAACCTGGTCCATTCATTGGCCGACAACCACACTAACAGCTCTGTGAGGTATACCCGTGACACATTGGTGCTTTGAGCTAAATACAGCTGAGGCTGGTGAGGAATACCATAGTTTGCAGGTGTTTTGTCATAGCAGACTACTTTGACCTGATCATGGCACTAGATGAAAGTTCTATACCAAAGTTGTTAGAATTTATCTAGAGACTTGTCAATGTGTGTTGTCAAGACATTTTCCACACAAAACCACAAAGCGTAACTTCATAGTGGTACTACAGGAAAAGTCAAGAGATCAGCAAGTCATTAAGTTCATCATCTAGAACCATAGATGTCTTTACAAAACTTGATGACAATCCATTAATCAATAAGTACAAACACATCTCCACATTTTGAGAAGAAGAGTTAAGTATATTTCTTTGATAAATGTCTTAGCACTTCATACAAATAAAGAAAAACACTAAATCAACATCATTATGGAGAATTGGCGGTGTAACAGTGAACCTTAACAAAACTATCTGAAAATATTAAATTGATGGATACATAAACAGAGGATTTTTTTGTGGCACATTACTGTGAACATTCACTGAAATCACCAGTGGTTATTATTAAGTGAATGACTATTGAAAGCCTTTGTTTGGCTTCTCGTTATTAAATTACAGTATTTGTATATTGATATGAGTTTTATCAAGTTAATATGATGCACTTTGTAATATAACCTCAGCGTGTGTGTGTACCTGTGTGAGGTGTGTGTGTGTGTTTGTGTGTGTGTGTAGTGAGTTCATATTTACTCTAACGCATTCTTCTCTGTCTGGCCGAGCTTTGACAGCACAGCAGCGTGCAGAGGAGGAAGGGAACACAGAGTCCTGAGTGAAGATATGAGGCCAGCCAGTCGGTCTGTGTTCAGGCGGGGCCTGACCGCCAGGACCCTTAACTAACTGACAGGCCGAGCCAATTGGGCCCAGACAGCTGCCAGACTGAAGACAAAACAGAGGAGGAAGAGGAGAGGAGGCAACAGAGGCCGGAGGAAGAAACCTGGTATAGACAGAATGAGGCAGAGATAATGGGGTTGTTAGATGCTCTGACAGTTTTTCCCAGAAAGCACTGGAGCCTAGGGACATTTTACTGGGCGTACTATGTAGTGATATCCAAGACTTCGCAGCACCAAATCCCTGGTGGCTCTTGTCCAATATAAAAGTAGGAGAAAATGGAGGCCATTGTGATTTAAGGATCATTTTTCTTTTCTCATTTCAGTATCTGGTAGAGGTAATTGAGAGTGTGCAGGGGACTTCCATATTCCTGCCGTTGGGTTCATAATTTCTTCTCCAGTAGGCACTTGTCTTGTGAAAGCAGCTCCTGGGATAAAGGATATTTGTTTAGCAGCACAGGGTGCATCATTTCACTTAGTTTTCCAGTCTCTTGGCAAGTTGTGAGATTATGTACTGCCTGGTTTACTGTTGTGGGAAATACACTTTTTCAGCTTTCTTGCAGAGAATTAGATAAGAGATTGATACCGCTGTCACATCTATGCGATAGATATGAAGCTAGAGCCAAGTTACTGTGGTAGCATTAAGACTGGAAGCGAAGCAACAAAAGCGTAGCTCTGTTAAGTAGAAAAACAAAGTGTAAAAATTAATCAGAGGAAAAATAGTCCCTACTGGACCCCCAGGACCACAATTTTTGATTTTTATGCTTTTGTTTTGTACAGATTAAACAAACATGATTTTTTCAACTGGGCCAGGCCAGGCTAGCTGTTTGCACCTGTTTCAGTTTTTCTGCTAAGCTAAACTGGCTGTGGCCTCATATTTACTGAGACATGGACTGGTATTGATTTGTGTGTGGTACACATTAGGCCAGGTGAGCTACTGGCGTGCCCAGATTGGCATGTTTTCCAACCCCTAACAATGGGATTTCTTCTCAACATGGGGCCAGTTTGAACTTTGTTTTACTGTTGCTTGCTTCATTAAGCTTTAGCAAAACACTATTGAGAAGTAAATGTTTGTATAGATGCCCATATTTTAGAGCATTGTTTATTATTATGTATTGGCATTTCATATTTATAAATATGGGCTGCAGATATTACGTGTAACAGTTTATTTTAAATCAGTTTGTTGTTTGTTTTACGGTTGAGTTGGAAATAGTAATGTCTCATTTCTTTATCTCCCCAACAACGGCCTTTCCACACGCAATAAACCGGACACAGAGGAACATACTTTGTTCTAAGAGAAAATGTTGAATATTACGGGGTTGTTGATGTGCAGTTGATGAATTCAATCATACCTGCATTTACAGCAACATTCAAATGTATGCAGCAGCGGCTGAGAAAAGACTATTTAATGCGCTCTTAAGTAGGCTCTGATTTGTTTCACCCTGTTCCTGTAAACCTTGAGTGCACAATATTTCAGAGGTCATGATGAAGTACTCCTCATATTCACAATCCAGTCACGGTTCGAAAGAGCATATTGGCTGCAATATTGTTCTTTTAATGCCTACCATGGGCTGTTATATGCAGCATTATATTGCTACAGTTGCTTATATTTAACTATAGTATGTTCTTATGAAACAATAAACAATAACATTCATGACAGATACCTTACCACCACCGTCCTCCTATAGATGATTAGTTTTATGGGCACTGTTACATATGTTGCACATTAATGAGGGAGACTCCTTAGTGCTTTTAAGATGGTTATATTAATACCACACACGTTGTTTGAGGAAGTATGTTGACATTGCAGTATTTGCTGATTAATGCTTTAATTATCTTAATGCCTAATTAGCATAAGCAGATTTATGTTTCATATATCATAGTGATTATAGCGGACATTAATCAACTGCCTTCATTTTGTTGTGTTTGTGCTTGTAAATCCAATTTCCACCTTAAAAACGACTAAAACTATATTAAATTATATGCATCCTCTGCTAGTAAAAAGTGACCCTGGCTTGAGTAACTGTCACCGTCAGTGTCATATGAACATTTGATATGAGTTGAGCCAAAGCTTGTCTCCATGAGACAGTCACCTACACACAAATACCAGCCAGATAATACAGCTCCTGCATTGTGTCTAGCTGTCACAATGGCAGTGGTGTGTGTGGTCTGGCGTCAGTAGCCTGGCATATGGCCTGTGACCCCGTAGCCCCTCTGTCTGTGTCATTATGATACCGATAGTGTGGCTGTAGATATTAGCCAGGACTCAATAGACAGACTAGGACCATCACGCAAAAAGGCCCTCATCCTTTCACGCCAGACTGATTACTGGCTGCGTGCGCGCTATATACATGCGTGTGTAGACAGGAGGATATAATGAAGTACTGTATTGATGCTCTTCTTTGCTACCTGCCATTGGGTGGTGAAGCTTGGTTTGGTGTGGATGGTGAGCATGTTTGTTCTTGCAGGCATGGAAAAGGGCTTGAACATCCATTATTTCTAGAGATTGTGTCAAAGGGCTGTGATTAGTCGATTAATCAATTTGATCACGAGAAAATTAGTTAGCAACAATTCTGATAATTGGTAGTATTTTGTCACTGTTCAAGCAAAGGTACAAACGCTCTCTGATTCTAGCTTCTCAAAATGTGAGGGATTGTCAATCGGATCTGAAATTACACAACATGTTCATGATACTCTGACAATTTATTGACAAAATTATTTCATTGTCGAGAAAATAATCAGAAGATTCTAATGATTGTCAAAATAATCATTAGTTGCAGCTCCTAGTATTGAACACTGCACTTGGATGACATTTATTGAATCAATAAATCAAATGGCTGATTTTGGGCTTATATTTGCTTAAATATGAGTAGAAGTTACATATGCTGAAATAGATGTCAATAAAAACATTCTGTATATGTAACAGTTTTTTAAACTCTTCACATTAATTCATTTATGTGCAGGATTTTGTTCATGTTTTGCGAATCCTGGATGTATCCTGTGTTTATTTTACAGGAATAATATTTAACAGAAAAGATAACTATAAATAGGCAGAAGTTAATCTAGAGGACTAATGTGTCTTGACCAGATATTACAAAAACACCCTAAAATAGAATAAACATTCATTCAAACATTCATTGGGCTTGCTATTTTCTGTATTGATTCATCTGCTGATTATATTTTAGTTTGCAATTAATTGTTCATTGGACCACAACATAGAAAGGTATAAGTATATCACATGTTCCCCAGAGCCCAAGTCATCTTACTCAAATTGATTTTTGTCCAACCAGCAGCCTGAAGCGGAAAAGTGTTAGTTCAGTGTCACCAGGGACATAAAAACTCAAGTCTTCACATTTGAGAAGCAGGAACCAGTGAGGGTTTTATTTGTTATTTATTATTTTTACATATATGCTTGAAAATGAAAACCATTAATAAATAATCAAAATAGTTGCTAGTGATTCATTGATTGCTTTATTGACAAATCCTTTCAGCTTTAGATGCATATATACAATATTATAAAAGATGCATAAGATATAACGCAGTTTTAGCTGGGGTGGGCTCCAACCCTAGTGTAGGCAGGCTAGGAAGTGACTCCTCAGGTAAAGCTATAACATTCTCACACAACAGCTCAACAGTGGTTGTCGGTATCCAGTCACCTGCGCGAGGTTGAGGTGACATTAGCACATTAGCCAGCCTTTAAAGGTCAGTGGGTGGACCACAGAGTGACACACCTGTCCTGCAGGCAGCTGTAACCAAGTGCCTCACAGGCAGATGAATTACATCTTCCAGCAAACTACTGTACCTGATGAAGTGGTTGCACAAGAGGTCTGCCAGCACGTTAACCTACCTGTACAGTAGCACCTTCTTAGAGACATCACTCCACTGAGTGGCGCTTTCTAAAAATGTGGTTTGAGGCAGTTCCTTGGTGATGTTGGTGCCATAGGCCATTTTAGGACTAACAATAGCAGTGACTGCCCTCTCAATAACTTCTTGCCTTTTTCCACAATGCTGTACAGCGTCATCAGGCATTATACTGTGTTACTAGGCAAGTATGTTGCAGAAGTATATGAATGGGCTTAATTTACAGTTGTGCTGCAATTGTTTGCAGCAGACAATAACATGAGTTTCAAACACATGGATTGTCAGTATCTGTAGACATTGTGGCAAAAATGTCTATGGGTCAGTGTTGAATATTACAGCAAGTAAAAATGTTTAACCATCACTTCCTACCTTCACTTACTGAGACTAGAATAGAAAGGAGCCATTATTAACACTTGGGTATTTCTTACTGGTCATTAGCATGGGATTAACACTATTATTGTCTTTTGCATTTCTGAATCTCTGCCTCCATTTTCTTTTTCCATTCATTACATATCTATGATCATCTCATTTTCTTGTTGTGTCAACAGAAGTTTCCAGAGCTGAAGTTTAAGTCGTGGAGAGGACCGGCGGAGGATTTCTTCATCCCCTACGTCTGGTCCCTGGTCTTTAACTCTGAGTTGGCCTCGTGGAACCCACATGGCATCGAGCTGTTCATGGACTCTGGCTGAAGACCTGCTGTGTTAGACTGTGTGTGTCCCTATCTCCGTTCAGAACAAGCGGACTGACAGCATGCGTGTGTGTGAGTGTGTGTGTGTTTGGGTGGGTGGGTGTGTGCGCATTACCCTTTATAGTATGTGCTGCTTTGAAAGATCTGAGCCTTGTACAGAACTGTGTTTTCTTTTCTCTTTTGCTGCAGCACCACCTGCTTTCCCTCATAACCTAATAACTGCTCTGCTTCTACACTGTGAAGCTTCACTTGTACTAGTTAACAGTTCACTGTGTACTTACTCATACAGTCAGTCCTGTAGTGAATGGCTATTTAACATTTAGCGAGCAGCTTTCTCCTGGTTCCCACAGCATGCCTAGTTACATCTCTGTAAAACCTTCTGTTGGGAGCTCAGGACACTGGCGATGGATAATCCACGGTTTTCTTGCTTTCGAAAAGGTCAATTAAAACATATGCACCTTAGTGTTACACTGCTCTGGTGAGCGTTCATCTACGCTGCAGATGCAAAGAAATGGTACCGACTTAATATTCAAGACAGGCCATGTCTCTTGGAGACACAGCACACATTTATTAAACCTATGCTCCAATAATACAGAATTCTAAGTGTAATTATCTCTTAAATTAGTGGTTTATTTTGAATGTCGTAGTTCTCTGAATACTATCGGTTTGCATAAACAGATTTGTGTTTTGTAATTTTATTCAAAAAAAGGTCAGAAAAAGAACTGATGACCAACAGAGAGTCTTCTGTTGTGCTGTAATATCTGGTTTCAGATATGGGCTCACCACTGTTACTTGGTGACCACTGTCAATAATCACATTGAATTACAGTTTAATTAACGTAATTTCAGTCCCTGGATATGTTAGCAATCCACATCACCCTGGTTCATCTGATTTCATTGTTGCTTCCTGCATCCTTATCTGACTTTACCTGTCTTTGTTGTTTCCATTTTTCCTGATGGTAACTAAAGTGAGTGCTTAAACTGGGGCTAGTCATTGACCCCCTGTCTATTATAATTAAAGTTGTCTTTAATTTGTCCTTTATTGCATATTTAACTAGGGACTTTGTGATTATTTATTTTCATATTGTTTTTATATATATATATTAGACCCCAAAAAAAGTAAACTGTAGTAGTACTGAAATGACTACTAATGAAAGAAAAAAGGTGGTACTATACTTTGATTCTTCCGGGTGGGAAACTGGCTTTATATTATTACTTATAATATGACAGCTGTCATTTTGTAAATGACGATTACTTTGGAAATAGGAGTTTAAATAAAATATTAAATAGAAAGCAACTAATGTCTGTGTTTATTAAATGAAACACCGTACCACTCAGGAGAATGTACTAAAATTGGAGTATATTGGATTGTGCAAAACATAAAGTTGTGTCAGGTGGACAACACAGGATATAAAAGTAGCCTTCCTGATTTTATTAAAATATATTCATGTCTCTACCAATCTTGAAATTAGCTTGTTTATTTAAATAATACTGGTGTTCTTCCAGTTCACCACTGTGGTTCTCATGATACTTTCTCGCATATCAGTCTAGTAAATGTGAAGCCACAGCCGGGGAGATGAGTCAGCCTAGCTTGTTCCAAGACAAAAATCTGCTAAAGCACCTCAATATCCTTTAATCAAACATGATGTAATAGAGTTGCAGGTATGCGAATTTATTTTAATACATACTCACCTGTTCCCAGGTTTTATGCTAAGCTAAGCTAACCTGCAAGCTTTAGCTTCATGTGTAATGGACAGATATTAGAGTAGTATCAATCGATCTCCACCTAACTCATTATATTACAATAAAAAATGGAAGATTGGAGAAATGTGAAAAACTATAATTGTATTCCTCGACGACATCTCAAGACCCATAGAAAATGGTAGGCTCTTTCTGTTCTATTTTATTTATTTCGGTTATCTGGATTTTATATTGATTTCTTTTATAGTGACAGATCAGTTTCTTTATTCCAGGCACAGTAATTACAATACATAATAGTACAGAGAATTTTCTTTTTCCTATTTAGACTTCATTGGTGCTTTCAACGATGTTTTGCACCTCTACATGTGAAACGACACAAAAGAAAGTCAGCCTAAAAAACCCAACTGTTGTATCACAGAATATTAATAAACTTTAGCACTGAATGTGTCTCTCATGTCTTTTCATTGTTATTTGCTGTTGTGGTCATAGCTGCAGGGCAGCAGAAACGAGGCATGAAACCATAGGGAAAGTTTACAGCACAATGGCACCACTGTGTCCTGGAGCTCCCACTTCCCGGAGAATTTCCTTGCCCCAAGTCTCCTATTGTATTGATTTTCATGCCTGGAAATTCTCTTATTCTCAGGACAATATAATGGATGCAATTTGATGTAAAATGGCCCATTTTCAACACGGGGTTGTTGGTAGGTTACAGTGAGCTGCCTTCGAGAAGACTGCGGCGCTCTGTCTCTCTGCCGACTCTCCTGCTTCAGCTCTGTGCTGAGGTGCCAGATGGTTGGCCGGAGGTTTTCACAAGTGACATGGCCCTCCTTGTTCCTTCATGGTCTTGAGGTCACCTTACCATGGAGCTCGTTTCGGTGACAGCAGGAAGATGGATTGAGCAGAGTTCTGGGATGGGTAGTTTTATTTATTTGTTTTCTTATTAGAGGCTGGTATGTTTTCCTCAAAGAGTCTGGGGTGAGATACGTTTGGCGTGGCTCCAGAGGCAGAGGTCACGCAGATCAGCGTCTGGTAGGTGCTGCCCGAAAGTAGGCTGGAGACCAGTTTGCTGAAGTGGCTCTGTACTGAAGCTGGTTGCCCCTGGTGACACTGAACTCATTAATATGACAGTCCTGCAGTGATGGAAGGTCGTCAGGGCTCAGTGGTTTTGGATGAGGGTACAGCAAGGGGAAGCTGCTCACAGCATGAAAACAGCACTAGAGTTACATAAATATAAAATAAACTGAACTAAAACAGATGCTGACATCTCAGTGGAATGAAAACACTTCAATGGGCTGGACCAGCAATGGAAAAACAATACAAAATTCACAATGACAGATATAAAGAAGAGACAGACAGACTGTATCATGATCTTGATGCCAAAGATACCAGCTAACCTGTGATTAGCGTTCACAGGTCACAAAAGTGAGCAATCTCTGGCCAGCTACCTTCCAAATACTTTTACTTTGCTCAAATTCTTTCTAGGTCATCAGTTGTTATAGTTACTTGACAATGCAAGATAAACTGTGTAAGACAAGAAATAAAGAAACAGAAAAAATATAAGAGTACATTTTTTTTTTTACATTAACAATGTCAGTCTATGTTGGTTGGTCCACACACTGGTCCAGGCTAAAATAAGCTAAGCAACTACTGGATGGATTAAATTTTGGCTTCATGGGTCCCCATATGATTGATCCTTGGTGATTCTGATTTTATACAGTCAGTATTTATATTCATTTATATTGTGGATTGTCTTGTTTCCCCAGACAGTGTGTCCTAATAAAGTAGTGACTTCCCTAGAACCACCATGAGGTTAACATTTATGTTAGAATTTAGCTTAAGTAATACAGAAAGCTAAAATCTGGCCCATACTTGGGCCCATGCTATGTTCCTCTGGCCTTTGCATGATTCCACAACTGAAGTCTGGCCAAAAACAACCAAGACTGCCAAATGCTACTTCTACATCTAGACTGACTCAGGCACAACAGCTTGTCTATTGTTCCTCATTAATGATTATGAATATCCGCAGACCTTGAATATACTTCATAACAATCTCACCATTTAGTTTGTCATATCTTGTTCCAGACCAAAATGTTAGATGGACAAAGAGACTGACTGACATTGCTATCACCATTTAGCGCCCGACACTCTGTGAACAAACATATGCAGGTCCTCAAAAGCTGTTTCACTCCTATTGGCCTATAAAGGGGAACTGGGTCACTGGGTCTCAGCTATGATAAAATGTCACGGTGAATCTAGACAAACAAGACTAAAAGGAATGTGAATGTAAAATGACCTTCTCTACAGATTGTCCTCCATAGGGAAGACTAGGCTTTTATCAACAACAGCTTTTTATATGTAGATCCCACACTGAAAAGATGTTTTAACAAAACCTTTAAATAAGATAAAATATCCACACACTCAAAACACTTAATTTGCCCAGGTAAAGAAATGAAAGAAAAAAACACAACAGAATATATAATGAGCTGTTGTTGGTTGATGCTGGAGAATTTAACTGGTCTCTTTAGGTTTAATTGTGTCAAATTTATTGATTTTATCCAGTTATTTATTAGTTTTAGATTATATCTGTAAACCTGTAATACATTTAGTGATGTCAAACTTAATAAATCCTTAATGACTTTGTTGAAAGACGCTGAACTGGTGAATAAATCCAAAAATGATAAATATTGTATTACGTCTCACACCAGCAGTATGCGAAATGTCCAGAAAAGCGACAACCATCTACCGGAGCAGTATATAACATTCTTGTTTATTTTGGCCAGTAAAACATATTTATGAGTGACTTTATAAAATATGGAGCAGTAGCACAAGTAGAGAGAGATCTCGTCACACAAGTTACTTTTTAATGTCGGTTCCACAGCACTATTTATCTGCAGTTTGCAACATTAGACAAAAGCTGGTCATACCAGACCAAATCAGGCTGTAGCTGCAAACCCTGCATGTGCTGAACTGAGCAAGGTTGTCAATGGAGTTGCAGTGGTTGAACCAGAGTGATGTCGCCCTTGTTGCCTTGTTTCATGTGACGTTTTCCAAGGCCTGAGAGGAAAACTATCCACTGCTTCACAATGCAGAGACTGAAGAAAAGTACATTACATCGCTTGAAATATTTTTCTCTTACATTATTAATCATCTCTGAAGCCCTCAGATATTTTGCAACCCTTTGGGAGGCACTGCTGAGGACACAAACCTTTGCATTCCTTCATTTGATTTTGTGACAGTATGTTTGCTAATTTGCCTCATGTTTCTAGTCATACTGGAAGGTAAGGACATTTCCTTGATATGTATACACTGCATTTACAGATAACGCCCAGATTATCCTTGTTGAAATGTGGTTTTATCGTGGTTCATCTATATTGTGTGTTTCTTGGAATCCAGCTGCAACCACAATGAAAGGTGTGACTGTATATGTTTATAAGTCTGTCAGCAGTTAAATAACACTTCGACACAGGAGCTGCTGGCATTTAGACTTCTGTCTACACATCTGGGGTTTATTTGCATCCAGCACCTGCTTGAGCTTTGCCTTTCTGGTCGGAGTGTTTGCTCTTTTGATTAATAGTGTACTTTAGTGTGTAGCTGCTCAGCAGTTTATATTTTTAGTTGCATGTTTCCCAAATCACTGAGATCTTAAGATGTAATATTTTAAATAATAAAATTGTATATAGTCTAAGGGATTTATATTATATTACTATTTATATTTCATATTCATTTTACTTACTGAGATTTTATAATGATAAGCAGTACTACTGTTTTTTCTGGGGCCTGCTTTGTTCCTTAATTTCCCATAATTAAACTCATTTTTTTTCACTTTCAGTAAGACTAAAACTCATTAATCTCCTTTTAGAATAGAATAAAGAAATAGTATTAACCTTTGACTAAACCATTCCTTAAAGGTCAACATTAAAAAGAGGTATAAGACAGGTAAATCTACGCTAATATTGTAAAGCGTCTTGCTTTTTCACCCCAAGAATTTTTAAATTTTAGTTATGCAGTGACATTTACCAATCGCAGATGTTTGCTCTTTTTCTTGACAAAAGGTATCAGATGTGCAAGTGGTGGAAAAAAAAAGTCCTCTATCTTTTTAATTAAAGTTGTCTTGTTTTCATTCTTCTTATCTTAGAATATTGGCTCCAGTGTGCCATCTTCACTCTGTTCTAGGCACTGTATGGTTCAGATAGAATAAGCCTCTTTAATTGCATATGCAATGCCCTTGCCTGGAAGCAGTCACTGTGTCAATAAATTATAGTAGGAAGCCGGACTGCTATCTAGAATATAAAAATCTGTCCTCATCTATAATGTGTTTACCTCACAGCATGCCTCCTTTGAATCAACTGTGTGGACCTATTACAGACTAAACAAGGATTTCTAACTCATATTGACATAACTTAATTTACCATTTCACATAGTGAACCCTATTAGTTATTAATTATTAACAAGACAAAAATGTGGGAAAAGAAAGTCCTGGGAACATGAAGCAGATACCAGTGTGAGGGAGGTGCACATTTTGATGTCCAATAGCCAGGAAGAAATGTCAGCAAATTAAACACTAAATCAAGTACCAAAACTTATAGAAAAAGCCAAATAGTAGTCTCTTTGATTTGCTTGTGCCCTATAATGTCCTATTCCTGGATATATTAAAGGTAGAGATACCTTGATATAAGCCCTGTGATAGACTGGCAGCCTGTCACCAGGAAGTACCCTGTGTCCAACCAATGGCAGCTGGGGATTGCTCAGCCTTCCTGCAACCCTTAAGTCAAACCCATAAGTGATAATTGATACCAAGCTCATAGATGGATGGATGGATAGTTGGATACCTTGATATAAACTGTATAACAAAATCTCTAACCATTGACACTTATATCATCCTATAGGAATATAATGTCATATCCTCAGCCTAAGGACTGTTACAAAAAGCGATTAATAGGGAGAGGGGTCAGAAAAAGGAAACTATTCAAATTTGTCGCTTTAGTTGAAGGTGGGGTAGTGTTTTGAGGAGAGCAGAGGAGTGTCTTTTATTCATATATTTGTCCTACATTTTATATTTCATTTCACTTTTCATCCTTTCTTTGCAAAATAGCTGAAAATTACCTTTCTCTTGTACAATAGATCATAAAAGTGAACTTTACCATGAGCAGAGGTCTATAGTTCTGCGTCTGCATCAGTATTTTATTAATGCATGCATGTGTGAAGGACATTAAAAGATGTTCCATTAAGACATTACAGTTTAAATAAGGGCATATAATTAATCAAGATGTACAAATTCAACAGTGTTGTTGGGTAGAGGGTGTTGCAGTTTTGATGTCTAATGGGTTGAAATAAGTAAAGTCAAGTGTCGTGGCTCAGACATGATGTTGCAAAATGTTTAGTAAAATCCTGTCTGGCCAAACTGAAATGGAAAACGGTTAGATAAATTTGGCTACTTCCTGGAGTCTGGAGAGGCAGTCAGACACACAAAAGGTAGGGCAGAGAGAGTAGAGAGAGAGAGAGAGAGAGGGGAGGGGACAGAGTGCGTCTGCAGTCACTTCCACAATCCTTCTAACAGACCTTTTCCCCTGAGTGATTGCTTCCAGACTACCTTAAAAAAAAAAAAACGGCGCAGTCCCCTGCACCGTTTGGGCTCCTGGCGTTGCGCTCTTGCGCGGCGCCAGTGGGGGATCCTGGGACAATGCGGGAATGAGCTATTTGACTATACCCCCATCCACACACACACACACACACACACACACACCTCCCCTCCGTCCTCCGACCCCCGCACATCTCTCCCATCATCATTATCAGTCAGTCAGCCAGCCAGTGACCCACACCCACCTGCCCTGCAGCGACACCGGCTCACTGGCACATTAACATACTGCTGCCTGCACCTCCTCCTCTGGATACTGTCTGTCTGGGGAACGCTATTAAGCTACAGGAGGACAGACAGACAGACAGACACACACACACACACACATATTAGAAAAATGTTTATTTGTCCTGCATTCAAACTACTGTGGCACAGTGTGACTGAAGGATGCTGGGAGAGAATGAAACGGCTGCAGACACAGACGTTGTGGGCCTTTACTGTTGTTTAAAATTATATTATTTCAACAGCGTTTGGTGTCTTTTATAGGTTACACGGGTCTGGTTTGGCTCCTACAATTCAATATACATCACTTCTAATAAATTGAATCTGACAACAGTGTGGCCATTTTCATTGTTGTTGTTGTTGTTGTTTGTTGTTTTATTATTATGGTTTCAGGCTATGTATAAATATTTAAAAAGAAACAGCAGACAAAACTGCCTCCCTTAAATGTGTTTTGTCTCTTAAACTGCATATGATGCTGTAAATAGATCAAATCAAGCCATTGTGCTTGTCATAATAAATATGGATTTAGTTCACAAAGAAAATAATAAAGTGGGTAGATGCTGTTGCAGATCTGCTCTCAGGAAAGAAAAGGAAATTGATCCTCGGCTGATGGAAAGTTCTACTGGATAAATGAAGATGGGTGGAAACGGTTGCGTTGATAATTAAGACGGAGAAAACGTGTGTGTCCCACCGGGAAACTAAAACGTCCAGAGGGCGGCAGCAGCGGGCTCCCATCTGTGTTTCGGACATGCTTTGGCTTTTGTGCTGTATTCCCTAAGTTTGGTCTTGCAGGTACAACTTCGCTCTCTGGGTTCCATGGCTCATAAGATGGCCTCATGATCTATAGTCCAATAAACAACTATGTGATTAGACAAGGTAAATCGGTGTGTGTGTGTGTGTGTGTGAGAGAGGAATTTCCCTCTCCATTTCTGGGCTACACACTGTTAACACTCACACGTCTGCTTTATATGAATGGACTGCTAATAAAACAGGAATCAAACATGTCAGGCAACAAAGAGAAAAGACATTAATATCTCTAAAATTGTAAGAAGTTGCAAATATTTAGGTTTTTTTTCTTCATTTTCTTCAAAGCTCATTGGTTAAGGCTTGTGTGAGGAAAAGACGTTTTAATAAGATACAAAGAGCTTAAACTAATATCCTTCATATTTAACATTTATCTAATATTCAAAAGTTTAACAGGGATTACTTTAATCCAGAGTTTGTATTTTATGGTTTAACTGCCATAGTTTCACAACCCCGTGTTTTCATTCTCAACTTTACACTTTGTCAACACTTTCTGGGAAAAATGTAACTTTTCTACTCCTTTTTGTGTGTACGTGTGCGTATGTTTGTGTGTGCGCGCGCGCGTGTGTATGTGTGTGTGTGCGCGCGCGCGCGCGCTGTGGGCTCCGCTTGATCTGTTGTTTGCGCAACACAATCACATTTCTTTTAAGCGACAGGGTGTCTAGACACACACGTGACCGGGCGCGTCAATGCGCACTGGAGACTGGAGACGGAGCAAGGGCACCCAAACCATCCGCCTCATTTGCAGACAGAGAGCCTTTTACCCCCCCGCCCCTCCCCTCCCTCTCTCTCTCTCTCTCTCTCTCTCTCTCTCTCTCCCTCTCTCGCTCTCTGTGTGTGTTTCTCCCTCTCGAGATCACTCGTTCGGCTCGCATTTTCCTCCACACTCAGACGCGGAAACTTGGTGCGAGATACGAGCCTGGATTATTTGATTTTTTTTTTTCTTTAAAAAAAAGGGAATCGGCTACTAAAATAGGTTACAAGACATCAGTGCGTGGACGTAACCCGAGGGGGTCTCTCTCTCTCTCTCTCTTTTCAAACGCAACTCAACTCGAGGTTAGAGATTTCAGCCCCTGGATTTGATCCCCGGCTCTTTGGACGAGACTCATTCCTGCCAGCAGACCACATCCTCTGCAGACGAGTGGCATATTTAGACGATAACGGATAATATATATATATATATATATAAAAACCTCCGCAAGCCTAGTGGTGGAGAGAGCCCCACTCTGTCCAGTCGGATCAAGGATTTTGTGGATTAATGCTCTTGAAGACACAGCGGCGAGCTTCGGTTTTCATGGGATAATTGTGATCGCGTTTTTTTTGTGTGTGTGTGGCTTAATTAGGCCCCGTTTCCACTGCAGCCAAACGCGCACAGATAGAAAGATGTTTTGACAGTGTTTATGTGCTGAAAATCGACACGGGGAGTGTGTTTTTAAAGGGGTGGGGGGCAACACATTGGAGGCTACATGCTCCTGCGTTGTAGCAGATTTCCCCTGTCGCTACAGAGGTGTACAGGCTGCTAGATTCATTATTATAGCCTAGTCTTAAAACGCCCCGGGGGGTGATGGTTATTTATCCCCAGAGGAAAAAGCTGACTGTCCCGTGAACCTCGACACGCTGTTTATTTTATTTTATTTTTCCTTTCTCGGTGATCTAGTCTGCAGGAGAAGGCGACAGAGACTGGCGTATGCTACAGATTTCTTCTGCTTATCCAGCTCCCAGTTTTTCCACCGTATTTTCTCAGGCTGCTTGTCATCGCCTGGACTCGGATCCCGGAATCTTCATGATTTGCGGACACCATGCTCGTTTTTTAGCCGGGGAACCCTCTTTTCGTCCCGCATGTTTAGGACCAAACGATCGGGGCTCGTCCGGCGACTCTGGAGGAGCCGTGCGCCCGTGGAGGGCGACGGGGAGGCGGATAGAGGGACGCATGGCTCCGGGGGCTGCTGCATGGGCAAAACGACAAAGGTGGCCAAGTCCAACGCCGGGTCGGAGGCTGAATTGAAGGCGTTGACCCACTCGATACTGAAAAAGATCAAAGAGAAACAATTAGAGGTGCTTTTGCAGGCGGTGGAGTCCAAGGGGGGCGCCCGAAGCCCCTGTTTGCTCCTGCCCAGCAAAGTGGACGCCAAAGTGGGTCAACAGTCTTACTCTCTCCCCATGCTGCTCTACAAAGTGTTCAGGTGGCCGGACCTCAGGCATTCCTCGGAGCTGAAGAGGCTGTCTTGCTGTGAATCCTACGGGAAAATCAACCCAGAGCTCGTTTGCTGCAACCCGCACCACATGAGCAGACTTTGTGAACTCGGTGAGCTGGATTATTTTAATAACCACATTTTCACAACAACAACAAAGAGAAAAAAAAAAGTTATGTAAATTGCGTTTAATCCCCCGGTGGTCGGCCCTAATTTTCAATCAGGCACAAATTCAGACACCGTGATATTATGTCAAAAAGAATTGCCAGGCTCTTAAAGAGGCTAATTAGCCTAATTCAATCGACATCACCTCTCTTGGCACAGTTGTCTCGAGTTTCCATAAGGTCAAACTTAGATGTGAGAAAGCGTGCCAAGTGGACCCCTTCATCTTTTCGGCACTGTTGTCTCATTGAGTTTGAAATTGGCGTGTTACATGAAAATAGACACATGTCCTCAAATTCTCTCACAGCCACGCCAGTGTTTCGAAACGTTAAATGTGCCGATTTCCTAATGGAGATCCGTTAATTAGGCTGCGACCCAGCCTGAGTGCCATGCTTTATTGGCTCTTTAAACCGTATGAGATGTCTATTCCAACCTAAATCGGGATATTTTCAACTTCATCAAAGCCACTGCTTTTCAAACAAACAGCCTATCTGGCATTTCAACATTTCACAATTGGCATTTCCAAAGTGCACACCGACTCAGCCAGGGCTTTACAGTCTTTCCACGCTGAAGTTTCCAGGGGCCTGTGTGTGTGTGAGTGTGTATGCCTTGTGTGTGTGTGTGTGTGCTTGCTTGCTTGCTTGGCGTCCCGGGCCAAAAGAGGCCCGTATCTCAGTTTGTCCTAGACGCTGATAGTGGCCCTCCTGGCGCCAGGCGGCCCCCTGTTTATCTGCCTGCCAATGAAAGGCAATAGCCGCCCGGCCGGCCTCACCGCCTGCCTCTTCCAGGCTGAGCTGACAGACACAAACCCCCCTTTTCCCTGAAGAATGACAACTCTTATCATAAAGTTTGGATCTCTCCCTTGTTTTGATTTTTTTCTTATGCTCTGCTTCTTTCTTCCCCCCACATGCAGAGTCTCCTCCTCCTCCATATTCGCGCTATCCCATGGACTATCTTAAACCACCAGGTGAGTTTAATCTACATATGTAAACACACACCTCCATATGTATGTTCACATGTATGCACATCTGAAAGGCCATCTTGTATTCATGAATGTTTATGTGTTGTCTGATATGTCTGACATTACATACTGTATATAGTTACTTACACACTACCCCTGCAGTGCATTAATGTGTGTATATGTGAGTGTGTGTGTGTGTGTGTGTGTGTGTAGGAAATGGCTCCATGTTATGTTGTGATTTATGATAGCAGTGGAGTGGCACGCCTGGCTGGCTGGCTGGGCAGTTCTAGCATGGCCGGCAGCCAGGGCAAAGCAGCACAAAGTTGAGATACCAGCTATAGACTGACTGGCACGTCACCATGGGCATATTGTGTGTGTGTGTGTGTGTGTGTGTGTGTCTGAGAGAGGGAGTTGTATGGGTGTTTGCTTGTGTGTTCATCTAGCTATTGTGAATCATAGAAAGAGACAGAGAGAGAGAGAGACAGACAGACAGACAGACAGACAGACAGCGAGTGGCGTCTCTGGAGCCAGCCAGCCTTTATCAGCTGAATTAATCAACAGATTAAGGTTGAGGGCTTGTGTGTGTGTGTGTGTGTGTCCCTCACAGTCCCACATCTCTGTTTGTTTTAGAGAGAGCATTTGTGTATGATCTCTCCAACATTTATTTTTTTTTTTTTACCATAACAAGCTTCGTTCTTGTTTAATTGTTTTCTCCCTCCACCTGTGCCAGACTCCACATGCTGCTGTGGTTGTCATCCTATTCACCGGTGCCGGAAAGTGGCATCAGGTTATGTCATCGCCTATTAAGTCGCTTTTGAAGTGTGTTAAATTTCAGGCTATGACCAGAATAGTGCGAGACTGGGAGAAGGTGATGAGATTCCTTTTTTTTTTTTTTTTTAGTCTGTGCAACAGTTTCTGTTCATGTCACAGGAATTGATTAGTCAGAGTGTGGGACCTCGTTTTTTAAAATTTATTTTATACTCTGAATCTCTCCCTCAATATTTTGTTCATTTACCCCTGTCTGCCTGGCTGTCTGTCAGCGCAGGAAAAGCTCAGCGTCAAACAATGACCAGTCAGCCCCGACCAGCCATCTAGTTAGTCAGGAGAAGGAGAAAGTGGCTTTCAGTGAGTGGAAACAATAGGAAGTCATTGCAGCTGCAGCTGTGGTTCTTCAAAGCCCCCCCCACCCCCACCCCCCCACCCCCCCTTCTCTGTCTTTGTCATCTGTATTTACCAGGCTCTAGCGATATTGTTTTACCTGAAAAGCATTTCCAAAACCTTCAATACAAGCAGAAATTGATCCAAAATATTGAGTGAGATCGTCCCTTTTATACCCAACCCTCTGCTGATGTGACATCTGTCTCGGGGTAGAACCGGCGTAGCGTCTTTTGCATGAGTTCATTTGGCGACTTTCCTTTGATGAAAGGAAACTAGGAGGTAAATAGGAAATACAAGCTGGATGCAGACAAAGGAAATGATTATACAACTTGTATTACCACCCTGTTTCCCCTCTCAGAGCAAACTGAAAAAAAAGAGAAAAGGCTGGAATTGGTGCGACTGTGTGAGAATTAAACGTTGCCAACAAGAACAGAACAGAGCAAGACATTGTGTTGCTTGTCTGTCTCCAAGTAGGGGTTTTATACTTATTTATTTTTAATGAAGATCCCTTTCTTTTAAGTCATATTTTTTCAGAATTTTAGTGCAACAGTCTCTAGCTCACCTGTCAAGCTATTTCCTTGTTTGGTTGCTTTGAGTCAGTGCAGCTGCAGTTGCGGTTAATCAAAGGAGACTGTGTCTGTCTGTCTGTCTGTATTGGCGAAGGAGGGTGAAAGACAACATATACTAATAGGACAATGAAGCAGGCTGGAGGCCACACACACACACACACACACACACACACTCACATTCACATAGAGGACAGATGAGCTTATCATGCAGAAAGACAGGGGTTTTTCCCCAGTGCCTCGGGGAGCTGTCAGTCATGAACTCCTTCCCGTTACTGCAGGCTGTTACAATTTTCTGTACTATTCTTTGCGTTTGCTTTATGTGAGGCTGTGTTAAATCATCATGACATTCAGAAAATCTGCATAGTTAACTTTTAGAAGGCAATTAAACGTTGTGAAAATCTGCGTATGAAGCGGAAGAGCGATGGATTTTATGATGATGGTTTTATGATTCCAGGGAGCAGGAAGTGGGGGTTATATATGTCAGGGTGTCTGTCCGCTCCAGCAGCAATAGCGGTCAATATGAAAGCAGCCCAGACGTACTGCTACCTTGTTTCAGCTCTGGGGAATATAAATCAGACACTGTGTAGCTGCTTTCTCTCTGATACCACCCCCAGCCCTGTGGTCAGCTGTGAACTGTTGCCCAGGAGACCAGGGCAAGGCTGCTGGCAGCCAATGAAAGCAGGGCAGCGCTGGGCTATGCCCCGTGCATCTCGTTACGGCGACCGCAGCAGCACGGGCCGCGTCCGGATGGGGCAGGGTGGTTGGGGGGAGTAGGGCTCACATCAAAACCGCTCTGGTCGCTGTTTCTGAATTACCTCATAGCTGGTGCTCGGTCAGACAGGAGGCCGGTGAGATGATCTGTTAGCTAGAGAGTGGACGTATTCATCAGCAATACCATCATCATCATCCTCCTCCTTCCTTCCATATGTGGATTCAACGTTTTCAGATGTGGCGGGAACGATCTTCTATTTTTACTTCTATCTTAATTAATTAATATTTTAGTTACTATTTTGTCACCTTAGCTTTTTTTTAGCGTCCATAGAGAGATCGAGTTGAATGCCATACAATATAACTATCAGAAAAGCTGCACTTTAGAGTCATAATCCACTCAGAGTGGAGGTGACCACCACCACACACTGTGGTTGGATGGATGGAAGGTGTAGAGCAGCTGTTGACGTGCAGCAAAAGGAATGTATCATTAGTGAATTCCAAGCTACCAGCGGCAGCAGCGGCTCTGCAGCAGAGCCGGCCTTCTCCCAGCGGTGTGCTGCTCCGCTCGGCACACACAGCGGTTTTTGTTAAAGCCCCATTCAGGTGTCATGTTGAAACTAGTCTACATTACAAGTCTTAGTGGGAGTTGAGTATTCAAATGCAAAAAAGAGGCAGAGAGAGAGTGACTAGTTTTTCCTCTTATGTCTGCCTGCCAGCGAGCCGCTTGGAAAATCTATGCAGAGCTGCTTTCACAGCCCTGTTTGCTTCATTGTTTTTGCTAAGATGGAGTGCGTCTTGTTAAAATTCTGGGTTCCAAGGCAGCCACGCACGCGCGCTTAGAGGTGCAAACATTTCTGATACACCTTTGCTGTCAGCATGAAGGCTCGGATTTCTGATTTAGCTTGAAAGCATCAAATTTACAAACACTTTTCAGCCCCTTTTTCCGTTTAGAGAGAGAAAAGCAGGAACGGGAAGAATATGAGGAGACTGTTATCAGACCAGTTTGGATGACTGTTAAAGAAGGAGGCCTGCACAACATGTTGCATTCACAGTCTTCTAGTATTTGATCTGTATTTGGTTATTGAGCAGGGATCAGAGTCTCCAGCCCAAACTCTCGCCTCAGTCATTAGCAGAGAGAATGCAGCTCCTTTCCAGATCAGCAGCTCGTCTGTGCCGAGATGCAGGGCTAACGTTCCTCCTGAAGCAGTGGATTATGGGGGATTATCGGGGGTGTAAGGAACTCTCCGCTGCGAGTCTTCTCCGTGTGGTGTGTGTGTGTGTGTGTGTGTGAGTGAGAGTGTGAGCTTCATCGTCAGCGTCTTCATTAGGCATTGATTTCACTGGAGTGATTGACGGCCTCACAGCTGCTGCTTTGCCTTCTCTCCTGACACAGACGCACTCACACACACGACACACGGAACACCCAGACACAGTACTAATTCAAAGTCTCTCTCTGTCCATTAGATTCTCCAGACTCTGGACCTTCATCCAGTGATACTGGGGGAACGACATACTCAGCCCCTGTGGGGCTTTCAGGTAAATATTCTTCCAAATAGATTTCCTATTTATACACTCTATTTTCTACTGTTCATCCTCTTTACCACTCATATTATTTTCCTCGTTTTTTTTCCTTTCCTTCTCCTATGCATTCCTCCCATCACACACACACACACACACACACACACACACACACACCTCATCTCCCTGCCATACTTCTGATGATGAGGCAGTGATTGTGGGGGCCCCTGCTTCCCCTCTGTTAAAAAAAAAACAGTGAAGGAGGGTGGTGTATTTCTCCCACATCCACATAAATTCCTCCCTCCTGGCTATTTGAACAACGCTCCTCTCTTCTCCTCTTCCTCTCCCATTCCCACTCATCCCTTTCCGTGTTATGTTGTAATGGAAGACAAACATGCTCAACTGTTGTTTGGAGAAGAATATGCTCTGTGCGTGCGGTATCGTCGTGAGGTTGGAGGTGGGGGGTGGAAAGAAAGCAGCTCCGGCTGACGTGCAAGTGTTTGTTTGGGTGTGTTTGTTAGTGCGGGGGGGGTGTCTTTGTAGATGGTTACCTCTCCTTTGGGCTCCGCGGAGCGAGACAAACCTTTCTTTCTTCCATCTCTCATGCAGGACGTGTTTTGGGCTTCCTCAGCTTTTCTCCCGTAATCCCGTTTGGCAGCACCAGCCTTCCTTTACCCCAGCACCCTGTCCTCAGGCGACAGAATAAGATGGTGTCCGCGGGAGAAAGAGTTTGCTCTGCTGTGCTGTTCTCTGCTTTCCTTTGCCTCAGATGGTTCTCATTACTGGGCCTTTAAAGCCTGTTTTATGTCAGTTGGTGTTCTCTGCCCATTCCCCCCCTCCCCTTTGTTTGGCGGTAGGGGGATGGAGGAGTTAGCCTGACTGCCTGCATGAGTGTGTGTGTGTCCGTAGATGGGAGAAGAGATTGGAGCAGTGCATAAAAAAGCAGAGGAACCAAAAAACAACCTCTCCTCTCCTCTCTTCCTCCTCCTCCTCCTCCCCGGACCCCCAGATGGACACTAAAGTCCTCCCTGTGTGCATTAACTAAAGACACATTTTAGACCCAGTTGAAACTGTGAGACCCAAGAACTGGTGTCTTAACAGGCGCCCCCGTGCTTCCCTCCCTTACTCCCTTCCCTTCCCTTCCTCAGCAAAATTTACGCTACCCCTCCCTCCTCCCCTGTTTTCCTTCCTGGCGAGGATGACATGGCAGCGGTGGCAGCGTCGGCAGGCCAGCGCTCCAGTGAATGGGCCCCCTCTGTAAAAGCAGTAGAGGTAGAAAGGCTGGGTCAGGATGGCCGAAGCGCTCTGCCCTCATGATTTCCCTGGCAGGCCGAAGGAAAAAAAAAAAAAAAGGGCTGCTCCATTCCTTCTTTCCCCTCCCTCACAATCCCTCCCTCCCTGCTTCCCTCCTTTGCTCTCTCCCTCCCTCTGGGTCCCTGACAAAAGAAACATGGCTCTCCCAGAGGCCCGCTGCTGACCTTCTAATTCACTCACTCTGCCCTTTTTATGTTCTTCTCCAGACATATTTACAGAGAGGAAGAAGGAAGAGAGAGGAGGGTGGCTTTGAGGGAAGGAGGGTGGCAAAGATTTGAAGTCAGCAAGAGATGTACTGTTACTTTTTTTGCACTGTAGTAGAATAATTAAGTGCTTGTCGGCTCTTCTTCTCAAAGTGGATTGGTACAGCAGCTGTAGCCCTGCTATGCAGTTATACCATAGCAAGAGCAAAAAGAAAAAAAAGTCCCCAAAACAAATCTTCATTCATCTGGAAAACATAGTTCAGACAGAGCTGATGGGATGAGGTTAGAGAAAACATCCCTCTCTCCTCCTCGGAAAGCCAAGACCATCCAGGCTGGAAGGAGTTAAAGCGAAGCTGCGACAGCGACAAGCACAAATGCAAACTAGGCTGCCTGCCAGGCTACCAGCTCCAAAGCTCCTCTCACTGGCTCACGTCATCAGCTTGGAACAGAGCAGAGAGAGCGGTGGAGAGGAGAGGAGGGAAAAGGAGACGAGAGGAAGAGGACGAAGAGGGGGAGGGTGGTCGATGGCTCGAGGCCCGGAGCTGGGTGTCGGGGTGCTGATCTCGGTTTGAGCCGGGGCGAGGGCTTAGCTCGGGGGGGGGGTTAGGTTCACCCAGGAAATGAAGAGGAAGATCAAGAGAGAGATTTGGAAATGGGAGCTGGGGTCAAGGTTAAGAGGGCGCTGGATTGTTGGTTATGAATCTGTGGAGTGTTAACTAATATTTAAACTTGTTAGAGACTATAACTTTAAGTATATGAGCAGCTCAGGTAACACCCACGTAGCCAGATGCCCGTTTTGTAAAGCTTAAGAAGTCTGGAACATGTTTTTTGAGTTTCTTTTTTTCTTTTTTCTTTTTTCTTTTTTTAATGAAAGACCTCTGTGAGCGTGGCAAGACAGAGGTCTGGGCTGTGGGACGAAAGCGTGGATGTGTGTGTACTTAGGCTGGGTATCATTTAAAATCTTTCCATGCTGGCGCTGCAGTGATACCTTAGTTTTGGTCCTGATACGGAAATAATAGTTTGACAAATTTGGACAGCCTCTAAATTTTTTCATTAAAAAAAAAAAACAACAAAAAGAATCCAAATGTTCTCAAATGTTGAATGTTATCTAAACACAAGCAGACGTACAAGAACTTTCCATTGTCTAAAAGAGTAAGTAAACAGGATCATGAACCTGACCAGACATTCCCTGGCAGTTTTCTGCACTTGATAGTTTTGATACTTGGTCATTTAGAGACGTTCAGATCCATACCCAGCTTTAGTATGTACATGCATGCATTAATTCTTCTTTAGAGGTGAGTTACAGAGATCTGTTTGTGCCAAGCTCGTATTGAATGTGTAGCATTGATATGTGTGTGTCGGTGGCATGCCTGCTGGTGCCATCGGGGACTGACCCGGAGTGCCTGTGTGTAAGAGGATCCAGTCAGGGCTGTGGTGACATGTACGCACACACACACACCCGTGCATTTTTCACACACACACACACACCAATGCATACACGCAGACAGGCAGATAGAGTGACCTGGTGCAGAGCCCTGGCGGACGACCGAGTGCCAGACTGGCGCTTCCTCCCACTGCAGGTTAAATTTAGGCTGAGTTGTATTCTTATACCACCACCCAGTCACCTCGCTCGACAGACAGTCGTCCAGCCCATCAGTCAGTCAATTAGTCATCCTGTGAATCGGCTGGACGTATAACCTTCATCAGAGTCTCTGACGGAGATTAAATTTAGTCTTGGCACCTCGGTTCATTAAATCAAACCAGTTCTGCTGTCATATGGAAGGCCCTGAAGAAACAGCCCATTTTTGGTCCAAGCCTGGTGAAAGAAAAGGCCTGTGTGTAGTTTTAAATTCGCTCATCACCATGTAATACCTGAGACACTATCTTAGATTTATTATTTTTTTCTGGAAACTAACTTCCAGCAGTCAACTCAGAAACAGAGCACCCTTAGTCTCCCTCCCTCTCTCTCCTCTCTCTCTCTCTCTCTCTCTCTCTCTCTCTCTCTCTCTCTCTCTCTCTCTCTCGGCATTCCTGCCTTGTTTGGGTTAGCAGGGAAAGGAAAGGGCTGCGCAGGATATGACCTCATGTCTTTGAGGAAAAGGCGAGTGGACAGGGAGGCAGCCGAGGCCTCATCTTGACGGAAAACAAACACTGGAGTGCACCAACCAGAAAGAAGGGAGGAAAAACAAGAAAAGAGAGAAAGAAAGTGTCATTGCCTCTACAAAGACACAGATGTATATGTAGGCTGTTGGAACCAGGTGACCTGTAACAGGGGCGTTTTTAAGAGAGATTGAACACTCTTCACCATAGAACAGTGTCTGTTTTGGTTGAATCTTGATTCTGTTATTTTTTTTTCTTCCCCTCTTGCTTGAACAGTAAGAGGAAGGAATGAGGAGGGAGAGAAGATGGCGGCTTTGGGTGGAGGGAGAGATGGCCGGCAGCTCTGCTCTGTTCTCTGTAATTTGGAGGCTGTGTGTTAGCCAGCGAGTTGAGCAGAGCAGAGCCGGGCTGCTCCGCGCCGGGCCAGGATCTCTCATTACTCCCCACTTCCTCTCCTTGCGCGGCAGCCAAGCCGCCTCTTGGCAAGGGACTTAATTTTGGTTTTGGCCGTCCTCTGTTCCCCACCCTGTGTCATTATGCTGCACAAATCGAAAAAACAGCACGCGGAGACAGCGGAGGGATGGAGAGAAGAAGAAGAGAGGAGAGGATAGAGGAGAAGCGCGCCTAGTTTGCATGTGTTTTGGTTTTTCTGATGGTTTTTCTCAGATTCAGACGCCTTACTCGCTCCTCCTTCCTCTTAGTGTAGCATCAAGATAACACGAACAGTTGAAAACATTTGCCTACCTTAGCATAGCCTGTTGATTGAGAGGTGGGCTATGCAGATTTGGCACCGAGCCAGAGCTGGAGGGAAGCCCAGAACAAGATGAACATTGTTTTGGTTCACAGATCACTCTGTGGAAGTGGATTGTAACATTACCTCAATGTATGAAGATATGAAAGAGAGAGAGAGTGTGTGTGTGTGTGAAGGAGAAAGAGGAGGCAGGGAGGGAGGACACTCTCCTTCAGCAGGATAAAGATGGAAATGGAAATAAGTGGAGACGCATTCCTGTATTATAATATGATATGTACTCAATTTGTGTGACACACATGGCTGCATGTCTCCACCCTCCTGCCTGCTCATTCATGTAGTCACTTTGTCTTTTGTGTACTCAGACTGGAAGGGTGTGCGTGTGCTTGTGTGTGTGTGTGTCTTTTTATCTCAACGACAGACTCAGCCCTGTCAGTAGCCACATCTCTATGACAGACTGCAGCACTGCCATAACCCCACACACACACACAGAAGTGCATAATTATTAATAACAGAGTAACATCACAACAAAAGCTCAGACCGCAAACAACTGGCTCTGCTCGTTGTCTCCCTCTCTGTTTGCGGTGCCTGTATTATTTAGTTCCCACGGTGTTTCAGTGCCACAACAATGCGGGTGATTGTTCGGCTTGTCTGTCCATCAGCCCATAACGCTGTGATCTCTGTGTTTGTGTGCGTGTAAATGGCTATGAGATGCAGAGCCTGCGGGTGATCTTCTGACTTGTGTGTTTGCAAAAGTGAGCTGATGACATCATTACAGCCTGCCCGGCACCCTGTATCCAACTAGTGTTTAGTTGTCCTGTCACCCTGGGAAATCTGGGCTGCTGGGGACGGTGTGTCTGTGTGTGTCTGTGTATGTAAGGGTCAGCATGATGAAGTGTTTGAATAATAACTCCGCAGGAGTAGGAAGGAGGTGTTACACGGGTACAAAATGTCCCTCACTGAAAAAGTCTTGTCAAAATGTGGATGCAAATGGAAGATTCTCCCTCAATTAATTATGAAACCTTCTTGTATTTTATCTCGGACTAAGACAAACACCATTCCTGAGGGACGCGTGGATTGTGCAATTATAGCACAAAACTTCCATTTAGAGAAAATTATACTGTAGATGGAGGCATTAGGAAAAACATGCACCATTTCTTCTCCTTATCTTCTCCCAGTCGTGGACGGATGGTTCATGTTAGAGATGGCGTGTCTGCAACTCATTCTCTCTATCTGTGTTTCTGCAAGGAGTCAGATCTGTAGATAGCGAAACTGTGCCACTCCCCTGTGTGGTTTTCCTGTCATCAGAGCTTATTTAGGTTTCTTGAAATGGAGAGAGGGAGGGTGGGGGATACACACTTCATATCTTCTTATGTAACCTGCCACCGTAAAGAGGCACTTCCTCTGTCACCTACCAAACCCACTGTCTTATCGACAGGGACTTATGACGATATGTCATTTGTGCTTCAGAGTAGTCGTTTTGCAAAATATGTACCTTAATAAGGAAAAGTAGGAATAACAAGGGCAGTATGTGTAGTCCTGTTGCATTGACTTAAGGCAAACAGGTAAATAGTACAACCCAGATTCATAAGTAAGACATTTGAACTTGATTTAATGTCAGCTTGGTTACTGGTTGCATGCTCTGCTGCACAACAAGTAACCAATCACAGTCATTTAAAGAGCAGACTGAGTCATTTACCTTTCAACAGTAAAAAAAAAAAAAAAACTGTCTGACTGTGTACAGTCTGTGCCTCAAACTTACAAGGCTGTGGTGTTGTAGTGAAGCAAGACAAGGACAATTCCTCTGTGTTCACTGCACAGATTGGCTAACCTTTCTCCCTCCGAAGGGGTCGCCTGCCATTGAATTTTTCGCCACTGAAGAAAAGTGGAGTGAACATGACAGATAACAAACCCACCGTTGAGGACGCTAACTTGTAATAACTTGAAAAGAAAAATATAAAATGTGTTTGTGAACACAGAGAGAAACGCAGAGGATTTTCTTTACAGACAGGAACACATACACGCTTGCAAGGTTGAACATATATATGGCATGGCAGAGAGAACAAAAGGAATGCCTCCGGGGTGATCCTTGACCTTTGGAATAGACTTTCTCCGGCTTGAGAGAGGGTGTTGACTTAGAAAATAAGGCCCCGTGAAGTGAAGAGTCCTTCCTTCCCCCTTGAGCTATTTCCTTCATGTCTTCCTCATTCTTCTCTTCAGCCACTGTGTGTGAGTGTGTGTCTGATGACGACAGGGTCATTACATGTCTGGGCTAAGAGAGGCACACACACACACACACACACACAATCACACGCGGAGAGTTCTCCGGGATCAATATGAAACAGTTCTCAGGAGCCTCCTCACTATTTACTGATGTTGATAGTGCTGTGTCCAGACCTGAAGGTTGGAAATTGTGTGTTTGCGTGTGTGCGCATGAGGGTGTAGGTGTATTGCTCTGTGGCTGTGCTTACTTCTAAGAATAGGAGGGACCTGGTGTGTGTGTGTGTGTGTGTGTGTGTGTGTGTGTGGAGTCAGACAGAGGTAATGATTAACCTTTCCAGACTGTGTTTCTGGCCCTGAGAGAAGCACCCAGTCTGTCGTCGCCCCTCCCCCCTCCCTTTCAGCTGTCCCTCCTCCCTTAGACCAAGTCCAATTGTCTCAGCTAGCGTGGCGTCCACCCTTAAAGACTGCAGGACCATTAAAATCCACAGGGGAGCTAGCAGTGTGTGTGTGTGTGTGTGTGTGTGTGTCTGTTTGCCAAATATTCCCTCCTTGTGCCGTGGTTATGGTAAATAGTTTGCATGCGTGTATTTATATTTACATCTTTGCATTTCTTTGAAGAGCATCCTGGTTTGTTGCAGCAGCTCCCCCCTCGCAGACCATAAGCTGATCATCCATTAAATACCTAAAAACACTGGTGCAATATGCTGTTTTTGTTTGCACAGTGTTGCTAATGGCTAACAGCCACATTAGCTCTCACCAGCTGCCTCTTGCAATTTCTTACACTGCAAAAAAAAAAAAAGAAGCTTTTAACAAGGATTGTTATCATTACTATCACCCATGATCACATGACGCACTCCACACCAGTCTGCTCCAGTATCTTTCTGCAACATTTTAGTGCCCCTCACCCAGCAGGGAAAGTCTTTTTTTCCATGATTGGGGATGGGGGTTATGTGTGGACCCCATGGGACAGGCCAGAATGGGACAGACCAGGAGCAGACAACTGACAGAGGCAGAGCAGAGCAGAAAGGGTCGGGGGCTGACAGATGGCCTCTGGCTGCCATAGCTAGCCAGCTTATCTCCAGCGAGGAGAAGCCTGAGACACATGGGCTGAAAGGCCATGGTGCAGACGAGCAGGTGGGGGCGGCAGACAGATAGACGGGCTAATGCTCTGATAGGCAGACATCCAGATAGCAGACAGACGCGCAGACAGATGTACAGACGGAGACTGCAGACAGCTCTGTAAAGCGTTCGGGGGAGGGACCGGAGCTGACGGAAACACGGCGCTCCAAGGACAGGCGGACCCGGCGCAGACACTCTGACGACTCTGTCACACACGCGTACACCTATGCAAGAAGCACCTGAAATAGTGTCAGACCGTAACACGAGGAGCCCGACCAGCAGACACCTCGCACGCAAGCACACACACAGGCACACATAGACAAACACACGATGTGTTAAAAATTAAAATTCAGTTAAATGAGCCTTGCACTTGGAACAAGGTCTGTTGGTATGGGGCCACTCACATTAGCGTGTGTTTATACGTGTGTGTGTGTGTGTGTGTGAGCTATGTGTGTGGTTCTGTGTTCAGCAGCATTACTCATGAGGTGTAAGCTCATCTGCTGTCAGGACAAGCTGTGAACATAGTCTTCACAAGGCTGCGCCCCACAGATGGAGGAGTCTGCCTGTCTCGCTTTCTCTCTGCTGATGTACTGAACAGAGAAAAAGTTTGGTTTTGTTTACCTGTGTGGATAGTTGGAGCTGGACACAATCCTGTAGCTGTATTTATTTTTGTCATTGTCTCGATGGATCAGCTTTCAGTCAGCTTTTTTTCTTTCTTTTAAAAAAAAATCTAAACTGCAGAGGAATAGGAAGAATTCAGGCTAGCTATACTGTAAAAATATTGTACCTTTTTATTCTCTCACACTTCCCTCATAGCAGTCATATTATATCCCCTGTGGCTATGGAGGCAGAGAGAAAATAACCCCTGATGATGTCATAGTGATGTCATGAAATATTTGCTCTTGGGAACTTTTATAACTTTATAACAGAAAGTCTGTGTTACAGACCAGGGGGATGGATTTTGGAGGGCGAGGGTGTTTGCTAGTCAGCCATGGTCTAGTGTGCTGTTTTCTGGAGCTTGACCCTTTCTAGGGACTAAAAGTGAGACTATCTCGACCGATTATCGTCTTCCACCATCCTTTTTCATCTGTCTCTGGCAAGACAGGGCTTGTAATGCAGTATTTTTTTTACTTATTTTTACACTGTGGTATCGCAAATTTGACATAAGAATGGGATCTGAGTACTTCTGAACGTCACTGCTTTACTACTTGACCCCCTCTGTCGCCCCATCGTATTTCCCTGTGTTGTTTTTCCATCTCTCCTCAACCCTCTGCTTTTATCCGTCCCTCTCTTTTCTCTCCTCTGTGGTTCTCACTTAACCACCAGCCCCAGAGTTTCTGAGAGGAGAAGAGAGGAGAGGCGACGGAGGCGGGGCAGTTAGTGTAGTCCTGAATAGCAGGGTGTTTTCAGGCTGCAATGACAGGCTCAGACAGGCAGCCGCTCTAATGACCTCTGACGCCAGGCCCTGTCTCTCTCAGCAATAACAAACACACACTAACTCACACACACACACACACACACACACACACACACACACACACACACACAGGGCTCCACAGGTGAGCTCCACCAGAAGGCCCTCTCTGTCAGCTGTTAAGAAAGTCCAACGCAGCCTTCTTCTTATCAACCCTGGCTGTTCCTGTACGTACATGTAGAACAGAGCTGAGAGTAAAACCCCGGCCAGAATGTGAGACTCAGTTTGACATCAGCCTGAGGACACAAGAGACACCCCCCATTTAGTCTAAGGTAGATAGTTGGGTACTTAGTTTCCCCCAGTACCCCATGAGGACAGATTTACAATAAACTTCCCGAGGCTTGGCTCTGACCAACTTCAAAGAACACAGCCCCTCTTGTTTTACAGAAGGCATGCTTTCAGTTTTGCCGCTTCCCTCCCCCTCCTCTCTGTTTCTGTCTCTCTTCTCCCAGTGTTGCCCCCCCCCTCCCCCCTGCGTCTAATGAAGGCTAATGACAGGCCGCGGTGAGTCCGCTTGGGCCCGGCACAGATCCTGCCACATTAACGTCGCAGTTTGTCTCAGACAGGGGCCTTTCCAAATTACCGGTTACATTCACAGCTACCACAGGATGAAACGAGGAGGAGGGTGGGGGGTGGGTGGGTGTAGGCTGGGGTCGGATGCGAAGCATGGGGGCAACTGGAATGGCTCTGAGAGGGGCTCTCTGTTCATGTTTTTTCCCCCTCACATATATTTCCCCTCTTCGAGCTTTCTTAACCCTTGAATGTGTCTTTCATCGAGGCTGGATTTGAGTGTGTGTGTAAGAGAGAGAGAGAACAGAGGAAGAATAAAAGTTGTTGAGCAGTTGATAGCAGTTGCAGTAATTAGGTGATGACCTTAAAAGCACAAGAGTCGCTTAAAAAAAATCAGGAGAGGAAGCAAAGTTGCAAAAGTAACAGTCAAAATATGTGGAAAGCATTCCTTCTCTTCCCCCCCGCCCCCTCTTTCTTTCCTCTTGTGCTCTCTCTCTCTGTCTCCCTCTATTTCCCTTGCGCCTGACTGGCTCCCACTTTTCTAGCTGGGAGTAGCTGGGAGCCAGATTTCTGTGGAATAGAGATATGAAGGCGGGGTGGGGGGGGGCGCAGGAGGCACACTAAAGGGAGACAGGAGAGGGAGGAGGTGGTGGCGGCAGCGGTGGTGGTGGTGAGTTTGGAAACTGGAGCATAGCCAATGCTACACTTCTTTTTACGCTCAGGGGAAACTTTAGACTGGAGAGGCCTAGCTTGTCAACGATTCAGACACCAGGGTTTGACAGTTAACGGGCTGCCCCCCCCCCCCGGCAGCTAAACGCCATGTGCTCTGCCGTAGACAGGGGATGGTTTATGTGTTTACGCGATCGCCCCTTCCCCGTCCCACTCCCACCCGTCTTGTTGCTGTTGCTCAGTTACCAAGCGCACATTCAAAGACAGGGTTTCTAATTTCCTCCAGCGGGGCAAAGCATGTTGCCGCAGAGAGATGATCGGGACGGTCGGTTGACGTCAGTACATTGTTGGCCGCGACGCTACAAAAATACAGCGAGCCAGACAGAAGATAAGCATTTAATGCCTAGACAAATATTGTACTGCGTGTGGACACTTGCCTGCCAGTGTCTCTGAGTTGCTTCTCTTGTCTGAAGTCCAGGAATTCCAACATGGTTTTCCTGTATGGCAGAAATTGAGGATGACAGTTTAGCTTTGGCTCTCGACTAAAGCACATTCTCCATTTCCCAAAACAGGGATAAGGAAGACGTTGTGGGGAGGTAGCAATGTTTGAGTAGTTTCGTAGTAGGCAACAGTCCCTCATCACATCTTTCTCCCTCTCTTGTCTTTTTCTTTACTTCTTGATTTATGTATTTCAGTGTCATTATGTCATTCCTGTGCCCCTTCCCACAGGTCTAACCATCTCTCTCTTTCCCTGTTTCCTTCTTCAGATTCCTTGGCGTTGCAGGAGTCTGGCGAGCGGGCCCATTGGTGCGTGGTGGCATACTGGGAGGAGAAGACACGCGTTGGGCGCCTCTACTCAGTCCAGGAGCCCTCTCTGGACATCTTCTACGATCTACCTCAGGGGAACGGCTTCTGCCTGGGCCAGCTTTGCTCCGACAACAAGTCCCAGCTGGTGCAGATGGTGCGGGCCAAGATCGGCTACGGCATCCAGCTTACGCGCGAGCCGGACGGGGTGTGGGTCTACAACCGCAGCTGCTACCCGATCTTCATTAAGTCGGCCACACTGGACAACCCGGACTCACGCACGCTGCTGGTGCACAAGGTGTTCCCCGGCTTCTCCATCAAAGCTTTTGACTATGACAAGGCCGGCAGCCTGCAGAGGCCGAACGACCACGAGTTCACTCAGCAGCCTCGCACGGGCTTCACGGTGCAGATAAGCTTTGTGAAAGGCTGGGGACAGTGCTACACCAGACAGTTCATCAGTAGCTGCCCGTGCTGGTTGGAAGTCATCTTCAACACCCGATAGCAGCAGCCTTCCTCTTCTTCACCCTCCTCGCCTCTTTTTTGCCCCCTTCACAAACGGACTACACCCACTTTTCCTTTTTTTGTTCCAGAGGTTCAAAGAGAGAAAAAAAGTTTTAAAAGAAGAAGAAGAAGAAAGTATAAAACTCTGACGGACTTTGTTTAATAAATGACGAAGATTTAATTAAATAAAATAAGAAGCGAAAAATGTATTTTATGTTATATATAAATATATTATTAATTGTAAATATGAAGACGTTTTATATGCATCATTATTTATGTATTGTGCAATGTGTTGATGAGAAAAAGAAAATAAGATGCACTTTGCTTAATATAAATGCAAAACAAAGAAATGCCAAAATAAAAAAAAAAAGTACAAATAACATATTTTGTTCAGTGTATGTTTTACCTTTGAATTTGTGGTTGATTCATTCATTTTTTTCAGGGTTATTTCTGTTTGTTGTGTGCCTAATGCAAATTGGGTTATTTGAATGGGCCCACGTCAATTCCCTAAAACCCCTATAATGTAGTTTTGCTGAAGAATGTCGTCTCCTCATTATAACCAAAGTCAACAATTGCTCAACTTTGTGTCACTGAAAGACGAAGATGTCATGTCGTGCATCGTAACAGCATTTCCCTGTGAGACAACATGAGTCACTCTGTGACAGAGTTGTAACTCACTGTCCCTGCTCTCACAGGCTCATTGTGGCTTTTAAAATCGTCTGCTTTTCCTGAGTTATTTTGGGATGAAATGTCCCCTCTTCCTCTCTGGCATTAATCGACTGATGACATCACAGCCAGGAAGCAGTAATGACAAATTTCAGGAGCCAATAAAGTCAACAGGGGATCCAGCTTCCTGGAGGAGCCTCCTCATTTTAAGGGCTGATAAAAGAAAAGAATGTGATGTATCAAACAATCGCACAAAGAATTCGGTGCCACACCTGAGGGAATGCATAATGGAAGATTACAGCTTCACTTAGACATCCTAGATATCAGAGGACTGGACTGAGTGTGTGATCAGAGACGAAGGCCTATTTTTTGAGCCATTGTATTTCTAAAAACGAGATAAAACAAAATAGATTTCCTTCTAACAAACCCTTTCAGTATGAGTGTGTGCGTGTGCATGTGTGCGCAAGTGTGTGTCTGTCTGGGCCTCGTCCTGTTGCTAGTCAGATGGGTGTCTGTGAAGAGGATTACTACTGTAAGCCTGCTTTACCCACACACACTGTCTCAAAGACCTACATTCACAAGACCCACTTTTCCTCGCCATCCAACCCCCACCCCCTGCTTTGCTCGACAACACTTTGCAAAACCTTGAATTTTATTCAGAATGTGAGAGAGAAAAAAACAACTTCCTTAGTGGCAGAAGCAGGATTGGAATAGAACATGTAATGTGCCTCTTTGCTGTCTCTTTAGCCACTGTTATAAAAGAGCTAAGCAGCAACTGAAGAACACCTTTAGAAAAGTCAAAATCTTGTCCCTGAAACAGACATTGCACAGATTTTTTGTTGCTTATCAGTAATTGTAATATAAAGAAAACATGTAACACTGAAATATTTCTACGGTATTCGCTGACACGTATTATAATTCAGACTAAAAATATCAAACATGAATCCACACAGATAAATGCAGCGGCTCTGAATATATCCCACCTCTGTGGTGGGACCCTATTCCTTGACATCATGCACTTTAAACTCATCTCTATACCATCCCAACAGTAATCCCTAACCCTGCTAATACAACCAAAGCGGCTCTAAGCTTTGTGTGTGTGTGTGTGTGTGTGTGTGTGTGTCGTGTATTTGAGTATGTGTGTGCGTGAGAGAGAGGAATGGCCTCATATCCATGACTTCCCTCAGACAGGGTGACCCTGATTCTGCCCGGCAATAATTCCATTAAAACTATTACAGATTTCAGCAGCATCTCTAGTCAGCATGTAGATGTACGGTATGCAACACTTGTAAGCTGGTTGTGTGAGCATCTTCTAAGAAAAACACTTCAGTAATTTCCAGGTTCATTCCAGTATCATTAGACTCAAAATATTTCAATTGGACTATCTTCACAAGAAGAAAATAATAAATAAATGAAGGCTCGAGCATCTCATTGTGAAAAAAGCCTTGAAACGCTGTTAAAACCATCATGTTGGGAAATAGAATTTCCATAGAATATTCCTGAACAGTTAAATGAATAAGAAAAATGTGAAAAATCCAAGTAATGGATAGAAAAAAAGAAAATACAAACCTTTTAGGTGGATGCAGTGTTTCTGATATTTGGCAGCAATGGTTACTAGTTACTTTGCAGTATGATATGATCTGCAACTATATATAATACGTTGTTCAGTGCACAAAACGCCCTCCTTATCAAGTCAAATTTAGTTTTTAATTGGGTCAGCAAACTCTTATATTCTCTCAATAAAAGTGGAACAAAATTTGACGGTGCAGTGACGATTTTCTAACCTATTTTTAATGCAGGTACAAATATTTTCATAAACAGTCACATTTTTCATAATTCTTGAGCAGCCACCTGCCTCATTTCGTCTGAACAAACTGATTTAAAAGTAAAAATTTGTCTTCATTACCGATTAACAGTAGAGAGAATAGTTAAAATTTGCTCAGTAAAACAGCCACCCACAGCAGTTATAATAGTCCCATAATATATGTATATATATATATGTATAGCCATCACTTTTTGATACTTTATGCACATTTTGCTGACAGTACTTTTGCAGTTTTGCTTAAGTAAGCATTTAAGTGCAGGGCTTATATGTGCAATGGAGTATTTTCCACAGTGTGGTACTGCTACTTCTTCCACCACTGCACATAACAGACATTTACTGGGTCTCTTCAAGTTGGTGAAACAGCGCCCCTCTTGATTCTAACGGCTGGTACATGTCAGTCAGTGGGCGTGGTGAGAAATGGTATAACACCTCCACAATCCAGGTGTGTCGAAGTGAAGCCAGGTGAAGCTCGCTTTCTTTGATTAAAAATATCGCTGTAAACCATCAAGCAGTTACACTCAGTCACTGTCACGCCACTGTGAAACTGTGAAGAAACTGAAATGAACCGATGCAAGTCACCCTCAGGCCTTACACAAACAAACTGTAGACTTTAATAACATCCTCACCGGGAGAGTTAGCTTGGTAGTTAACTAGTTTCCCAGTGTGCAGCGTGTTTTTGTACCTAACCAGCAGCGATGGAAAAAAAAGGAGTACCACCATTGACAACAAGACGAATTGACCGCCACAGAGACAAGTGCAGTGGGACGTGACTATTACCTGGATAATTACCACTTCACCTCCATGAGAGACACCAAACTGGGTTTCGGCGTCAAGTAAATGTGAGTCAAATACACTCTTTGTCTGTCTGTCTCTGCTCGCTGCTGGCTTTGCTGATGCTTTCACGTCCCGCTGTGTCTGTGTTTGCTGTGTGGTTATGGAGGCTGTCTTGGTTAAATGTTGATTACAGTGCCTTGTTAGCATGAACACTGAATCTACTGTCTGTGCTGCACATACAGACGAGAAAATTTGCATTTATTGGCTGCTCAGTCATCTCTTGGCTGGTTGTAGTTTGCAGTTGTTTGTAGCCTGTGCAGGTGCTTTTGAGATTTAGTGTAGTGTTGCATACCATAAACAAACCAGTCAAATCTATGAATTATTAGTGATAGTGTTTGTAAATCCGAACCTAGAGCTTCGATTAATTAAGTTAATCGATCATTTGATTGACAGAAAATGATTCAGCAAAGCTTGATAGGGGAATAATCATTTTCTAGGAAGTTATAATGTGCTTTGAAAAAACAATGTTGTATTGTGTCCAACAAACAGTCCAGAATCCAAAGATATTCAGTTTGCTCTCATGGGAGACTAATGGACATATACATATTAATATTTGAGGACTAAGACCATGACTTAAACAATTAATCAATTATTCAAGTTGTTGCAGATCCACGTGTTCCACAAATGACCATATACACTAAAAGAGTTATTGGTTGCTGTAATCATTTTTCCTATGCATAGGGGTCTTTTCTCACATTACTATATTGTAGGAGATGGAGGACTAAATCTGTGGCCCTTGTTCTGTTTCGTTTCATTTCCAAGTTCAGAAAAGGCTCCTATGAGGCTTCAGTAATCTGAGTTAGACAAAGTATCTGATATAATGATATGTCTGCATAGGTGGATGTTTTCACACATGTGCATTTGGCACGTGTAGTCTGCGTGGTCATATGTTTTGGACTGTAAACAAATGTATGTATGAAAATGTATGCTTTACAGTCTTCACGAGGCATACACACCTCATACCTCCTTACTGCTATTTCGAACCCATTGCGTTTGTTTATTTTGTTGCTTATTCTTTCATTCTTCTGCATGTGACAGTGTTTGGACTGCAAATGGTCCTCCTCAGATAAAGGTAGAAAAAAAAAATTAACCCTGTTTACACAGACATGTGCCCCTTTACAATTCACATAGAGTACAGCCCCAAAGAAACGAGAGGCAGGGTACGCTCTGAACAGGTCGCCAGTCTACCAAAGAATATATGCATATGATACAAATATTTCTGTTAGTTACAAGATTGTGGACGTTTGAATCGCGGTGTCAGAATCAGAATCGTTACACCCCTCTGCATTGGGCTATATTCCACAACATAATGAAATACCATCAGCCTGCATGTTGGTCATGTCAGTCATTTCTAAGAATCAAACCAGCATGTGTCTTGTCTGTGGTTAACACACCCATGCAGTCTATAGCAGGTCAGCCACTACCTTTGTACCATGTGTTTATATATATGTATATGTATTGTTGTGTGTGTGTATACAGACCTGGGGGGTTGGTAGGATGAACAGGGTTGTGTTGTGTAGGTGGGGCCTTACAGGCCTGTTTATGTGGGGTTAGTGGGGGTTGTTGCTTTGGCCTGTTCTTTGTGTGTGAATGCACCCTGACCTTTTCACTTCAGAATATTTTTTTCTAATTAGAATGTCCGATCTGACATTGACTCTCATGTAAACATCCTTGTGATTATTTAAATAATGTGTTGCGGATTTGTCTGGAATGTGAGTCATCTTAAACTGCATTATTGTTTGAGACATCCTATATATGCAATATATATAGATCAAAGGATCCTGCATGCCTAATAACTGTGTGTCATATTTGTTCTCCTGCGTGTGTGCGCGTTTGCTCATGTGTATGTCCATGTATTCATGCACACGTGCCTTTATGCATGTGGGGATGTAAGTCCTCGTCTGTGCCGGTAGACACAAAGCCAGACCCCCCACACACACACACATCCCCCTTTTCCTCTTCCCTGGGGTGGGGGGTGGGGGGTGTGCAGATAAGACAGTCTGTCTATCTGGCTGCTCCCAGCAGGAGGGGGGCTGGGGTCTGGGATGGGAGGTTGTAGAGGTGGTGGGGTGGGGACAGTCTAGCCGTGTTTACAGCCTGGATGTGTCGGTTGGGGGTTTGAAGAAGGGGACAGTCACTTCTGGCATTCTTATGCTTATTTAGCTCCAGAGTGGCCTGCAGTCATGTTTTTCCCAACCTCAGTGAACCACAGAAAATATCACACACAAACACAATATATACACATACTCTGTGGCTGAAACGTATGCACACAAAGTAGGTATGCTAGATTGTCTTAGATCAGACTCACTTATTTCATAGTCAGTCAAAAGCATTGTGCTTAATTAAGTGATTTCGATATCATGTTAACCACTGTAGCCAAAATTAGCTCACAGCGGCAAGTACACAGCTCACTGATACTCATTAGAAAACTGTTCGTTGTGTGCAGCACTTTTCATGTGATGGATTTCAAGCCCATATTGATCTGTTGCTGGGAGCAGTCACGCACAAGACTTCTTTTCTGTACATGCTGTAATTAGAGTTTGCGAGTTTAGATGCCAGTACTTATTCATCTCCATGCCAACTGATGGTGTGGCACCACACGCGTTAGTCTGTGTAGAGCGTAGAAAAACACAAGTGCTGCATCTCCGAAGTTTCTGGAGGAATTTTTTATAACCTATAGTTGGTTTTGCTGCTCTCCACCATCTTTGTGAGTTGTTGCAGCAATAAGATTCAAATTTGATCAACAAGAAGATGGCCTCTCTTAAAAGAGAGCAGAAATCACCTGATTACAACTGTAAAATGTCATCACAGCTATGTATAAACAGACACTATATGTTTATCCACCACACACCTCTTCCTTGTTGCATTCGTACATTATTCATCACAAGCAGGTTAAAATCATAACAGCCCATTTTGGCACTTTTCAAACAGTGTTATCTGTTGCAGAATCCCATTGGCATTATGTTCAAGTGCTTGGCAAAATGAGACACTGCAGTAAATAAATAACTAATTCACCAACTGCACCCAGTATTTCAGTGGTTATGTGTAGGGACCTAAATCTTTACACTGATGTGAGTAGAATTTCATGCATTAATGAGCTCAGGAAGAAGTGATGATGTTCTTACTTCACCAGTGTGTGAACACTGTGCTTTTAGAGCAACCAACAATAGCATACTTAAGAAAAAAACAAAACAAAAACACATCCAGATTAGCATGAACATTGTTTTCATTTTCAGCAGGACAATAGCACCAGATTTACATTGAGATAAAGCTGCAAAGCTGATTACATTCCTTATGAATTACTCTGCTGATTATTTTCAATTAATCAGTGAATCTTTTGGTCTATAAACTGTCAGAACATGGTGAAAAATGCCTGTCATTGCCAAGGTGATGTCTTTTAAATCACTTGTTTTGTCTTACTAACAGTCTAAAAGCAGAAATATTCACTTTATTATTACTGGGGAAAAAAGTAGGCAACAAATCTAAATCTAAGAGGCCGGAACGAGGGAATGTATTTTTGCTTGAAAAATGATTATTGATGAATTATTGTTAGAAGCTGTCTCTTGTCTCCCAGTGGTTACTTTAAAAGGTGGATTTCTTCATTACATGCATATATTTTACAGCATTTAAGCAAAATTACGAGAGAACAGTTTAATCAAACGTAGGTGTTTCGGTCTGGAGGACAGCAGTGATGTGGATTATCACCTCCCAGTTCAGATTCAGGCACCGCAAACCTTAGTTCTTCTTCTCAGCTGAGAGAAACAAGAAGTTCTCTTTCCGTCTTCATCAATTGTTAAGTGTTTATCACGAGGATCACCCCTAGGGTCTCATACAATATCAAAATTTCATTGTTAATTTAAGCAGCTGCAGCATTTTTCTGGCAGCCTTCAGTCTTTCACAATATTGACTTTGAGGTGTAGAGCTGCTAAAGTCATGTGTGTTTGCCAGAGCGCAAACGGGTAAACAACCCAATCCAGCTCAATAATTTGTGATTTATTTAAGCAGTCTAAGTTTTATCAGACACTGCTGTTTTCTTTTATGGATGAAAGAGAATGAATCTTTATTTTAATGAATATTTTGTTAAGTGAGACTCCACCCAAAATCTGTCTTTTGAGCATGAAATGCTTTCAATGTGTAGGTTTTACAGACTCAAGGCCTTCTCTTCATCTGCATTTTGATGAAAAGATGATTATTTGGATGTCTATATTATTCCATAGATACCCTCAACCCCCTCCCCACACACACATCACATCACATTAAATCATAACATGCAGCCCCCTCTCCAATGCTCCTTCTCTTTCTGTATATTTATACACGTGGTATATGCATATTATTACTATGATAAATCAAGAGAAAATGTCAGTGAAGACACAGAACATAGCCTATGAAATATGATTGATAGGTGCAATATCGGCATGAGACAAGCTTGAGATGACTACAATATCCTTTCACTTTTCTTTTTCAATTACGTTACACAAGAAGAGCCATTTCCTTGCCTGCATCTTGATTATGAATTGCTCTGTCCTCTGTCCTATTGGGCCTTCCTCCCAGAGGCCAAAACCCCCCACAGAGGAACAATGTTGATGTCAGACTCACTGACAGAGAGCTGACTTTAATAAAGCAATGGGAAATTCATTTTCAAAGGGAGGAAGCAGCGTGTGGCGACAAGGCTCTCAAATACGAGGCCAAAGGCAGGGCGACGCGCGCGCGGGGTAGCATGTACCAGAGTTACAGTATCACAGAAGAAGCCATGGAACATGTGGCCATGTGAGCAGCTGGGCGTCTAGTCGGCCGCCTGTAAGGGCATTCCTTCCAGCAGGAGGGCAGCAGACGAGGTTGAGAGCTAAACCATCACCTTACTGCTGCTCCCCCTCACAGTTTGGTGTGAGGTGACAAACGCCTCCATGCGGATTACAGCGTTTCTGGCATTTTACAACCAGGTTAGCACTACAGCGGCAAACACAAACCTCAGCCACAGTCGAAGTCGTCGTCCAAAGTTCTGTTGCATTTTTGGACTGACAAAGAGTTTGTGACAGGAAGAAAAGGAAGGGAAATTTGAAGTGGGGGCGACCAATGTGATAATTTGCGATGAATGTTTTCAGTTAAAAGATTTAAGGTTTGACTTGAGATCTGCTGGGTTTGTTGGTCCTTGTGTTTATGTGTGTATTTGTTCTGCGTGTGTAATGCTGAGTTTGTAAGATTCCTGTGTGGATTGGAGTAAATGAGGGCTGTGGAATGTGAGTGGAGGGTAATCACGGCAGACCTGCAGGAGTAACCAGATACCGGCTACCAGACTTCAGAGGAGCGGGAATCCCTCCACGCCGACACACCACCTCCTTCAGGAGACACTTTGGCTGGGACCTTAAACCCCCCCCCCCCCTTTTAACCCAATCCTCGCCCTTAGTGTCCAGCTTCCTGCCCTCACTGCAGAAATCTCTTTTTTTCCCCTACTTGTGTGTTTACAGCCCTAAAATGCAGATGACATTGTATTGACACTTCTCTCAAGCTGAAAAGTCAGTTAATATGATACGGGCATCTTACTCACTGTAAACTGAAAAAAAGTTACATTTAGACAAGACAATACAACTTTCTAATGTTAAAGTGTTAATAAGCTGTAACTGATTTCTTAATAGTTCTTAAATACATCAATTATCAATGCTCAGTAACCTTATGCAAGAAAAAGGAGGATATACACAGTGGAAAAAACAATATTTTCAAAATAATATGAATGAATATGATGTTGTGAAATACATAATCATATGAATATATGAAGACGAAATCTATCATGTAAACATGAAGCTGTAAAATGATCCAGTTTTTGAAAAACTCTTCTCACTCTGCCTCTTTTCTCACCAGCAGAGTTCATTGGAATTTTAATGTGGTTTAATGCAGTTGCACATAACCATGGATAAAACCGGGAATTAGCATTTTTATACCATGTACCTTCTTGCACCTTATTTGTTTTTATTAAATGAAATCATGACATAACATGTTAATTAATGAGCCATGATCGCTGTTTCGCTCTGTTTCCAGCCTCTGTGCTCAGCTGAGCTAACGGCTGCTGGCTGTAGCCTTATACGCGACAGAGAGATATGAGAGTGTATTAATCTTCTCATCTATCATCTCATCTTCTCTGTTTGTTGAAATGTCAGACTATTTCTTTAATGCCACTTTTCAGTCTGTCAGTCAAAACAAACACGGCAGAGCCAGGTAAGTGACTGGCTGTTCTCAAACGTTACCCCTATAAATGACTTATTACAATCTATAAAGCATTTATAAATGATTTATTAACAACCAGCATGTGTAAACCTTGAAACCCACAGTACTGATTTATTTCAATATCAAACTGATTACTTGTTGACAACTCTCCTTCCTATGATACTTTCACGTCAGGAAAGTGTATTTCTTTCCCATATGGCAAACACAGCAAGTGTTTCCATTTTAAAACAGAATGCTCCTTTTACAAAATGACAGAGGGTACGCTTGAATATGAACACACACACACACACGCATATGATGCAAAGGAAATGGTTGATCTTTATCATACTTTGTGGATCAGACCGTGACCCTGCTGTCTTCCTCCTCAAAACATCCTGTCTGACCGGAGACAGAGGGAGAGGGGGGGATAGATGATGTTATTTAATGGCAGAGAGAAACACAAAATCAGACAAAATACCAGAAATAGTACTGGCTGTAATTGCTGGAGAACATTCTGTCCTTTCCCCGTTCTTTGCATCTTCTCATTAGTCATAAAAAAACACAGTTTAATCAACATTCCCTAAGTTATTTTGCAGAGAATACTCAGTGTATAGTTATAAAATGTGTTGACTATGGCAAGACAGCTTTGAAAATCAGCCGCAGTACTGATCGACTACTTTCTGTTATCAATTCTTCCCCAATGTCATGGCTACTTTTCTATAGCAATGATATTCAATTTATCACCTTCTTCAGGGGCAATGTAGAGTATCCCACTTTTATGCCAATTAGGCATCCAAAAGACTAAGGTAGAATAAAGGATGAACCAAGCAGCATCACTAATACACTGTGATATCCTTTTCTAATAAAAGTAGAGTGAGCATTTCAGGAAAAAGAAAAAAACACCCTCATGAGGAATTAATCCCCGAGGGAAAATTTGGCAAGTGTCTGACAAAAGCAAGAAGATATTCAACACATACTTTAAGTATGTATACACATACACATATGTGCATGGGCGCGTGCACAGTCGCACACACACTGAAGTTTGGACTCTGTCTCCTCTCTTGTACAGTATAGACCCTGGGGCCTTGTTATATGAAGAGCCAGATCAAAGCAATAGTGCTGATGCAGGCAAGAGGAGAAAGAGATATAGAGAAAGAGCTACAAAGAGAGAGAAAGAACATCCCGGGATGAATGCAGAGACGACTATAACTTCTGCTTTTACTCTAATTATCTCCTCCCTCACTGCCAGAGGAAGACAAGTAGCTGAGAAACTGCTGTCTATTCATCCTTAACACATTTCGACTGAGAGCTTGGTAACGATCCAGTCTCTCCTCTGCTACTAACTCAGTCATCACCTACTCAAAATTGGCCTTGGAGTAACAATACAGACAATACTGACTTACCTCTATGGTTTCTCGGTATAAAAGACAGTTTTTGATTGTAGATTTCTCCCTCCATCCCCCTACAGTGGAGATGAATAGATTTTCTTTTGTGGTGCTCACAGCATTGACAGTTAACATTCAAAATAAATAAATGAATGAAAATTCAAAAGCTACATCTCTTTCCAGAAACTGTGTCCTTGATTCTCTAGACAATCCACAGACCTTGCTGTGCAGTTTTCATTCAAACTGCTTTTTAATTGGAAAAAATAGTTCATCTGAGAAGCTGTGAGCAGTTTGTATAGGTGAGATCCAGAGTAACACGTTTTTGCACAAAGGTTGCCGCAGTCTACTGATATAATGCTGTATTGGCCTGAAACCTTTTCCTGATAATTCCTAAACATTTAAAAAAGTATTCACAACATCAGATTTTGAATGGCGTGAGTCCTGTGTAACGCAGAACACAGACACAGACAAGCTGCTAGGTTACCAGGTCTTTTCAAGTTTGTTTACGGTGTGTCTTTGAGTTAGTCAGCACTAAAAACGTTGAGGTAGCTTCCGATGGCTTGTAAGACATAATTTGCATCCGCCGAGGAAATAAATTCCTGACAAGCAAAAATGTCTCTGGACTTAACTGCAGAAACAGACCAGGGACCGAATTAACTGTCACACAGTCAAGAATTTACCGCCATCACGACATGTGACGAGGAGGTGATCGAAAAGACAAAAAGACTGGAAAAAAAAAAGAAAAAAAAAAACAGCTGGAGAAAATGATTTTGCCAGCTTAGGAGACTGACAGGGCAGGGTGAGTAAGTGACTGAGAGACACACTGCACAAATGTTACGCTTAAATGGACGTACGCCTGTTTCATTTTATTTTAACTTTCCCAGCAGCACAACCCTGATACAAAGTGTTTCATACCTTCAGAAAATCTTTTTTCCAAAATCAGATGTTGGAAAATGGAAGGCCATCTTAGATTCACGTTAATGCAGTGTTGAGCTTCCACTGTGCATCACCTCTCCCTCTCTCGCACTCTCCTCCCTCCGTATATTGTTTCTTCACCCCTCTCTCCTTCACCTCCCCTCCTGTCTCCTTTCTCCCTGAGTGGTCTCTTCCTGTTGCCCTTTTCTAAGCACAAGCCAGCAATGCTGACGTACTTCCACATCGTACTGGGCGAGCTGTACTCTCCAAACAAACACACTGAGGTTGATAGAGACACACACTGGCAGAAAGAAGATCAAGATAAGGAGGGAAAAAATTACCACCGGGAAAGACTGTTTGTTAAAATGATATACCAGAGAAAGTCCTGAGACAGTCTGATTTAGTTGTGCTGTATGCACCACGCTGCACAGACTGAGATATATATGGGTAGATATTAAGCTAGGTTATCAGCAGAATGAATAGATATTTTCCTCTGAAGTTTCATATATTAAATCATAGGAGAATAACCACAGCTTCATTTTTGAGAATCTCTTTAAACATAGCACCTCAGCCAGTGTTTTACCCTTGTTTTGCATGACGAGGAGCATGACAGATCTTCCACTGGTGCATTTAGTCAAGATTTGAAAACTGCCGTGCTTTTTTTTTTTTTTTTAATAACTAATCAACTTTAAGTATGGCTGAATCTGTAAAGCTGCTTCTTTCAAAAGTTGCCTCACACTTTCAAAAGTTTTTTTTTTTGCCTGCTTTTGAACAGCGCATTGACAAACACCTCACTCTAGATTGCCTTGGTCACACTCGACGGAGCTAATCATACGTGAGCAACCGGGTGCTCTTTCATCTTAAACCATTTTCTCTCTCTATTACACATCACTCTTTGGTTTGTGCAGCGATGCCTGATATTGAATGGTACTGAATGAAACATTGGAGAGAGACTTCTAGCTGAAAGTGAAGCAGATGCTGGCTTTCATCCAGTACCTGCCATCATTCATCTGGGCAACAGGGGTTATTGAGAACAATCAGAGACGGAGAGAGAAGTGTGCTGACAAGCTTTATACACGCGATGATGTGTAGGTCTCCGTCTGCAAAGAGCCTGAGAAAATGTTTTTCATTCCAGTTTTCTGCCACTGTTACTTACTGCAAGCTTCTCACGTTACAGAAAAGTAGACATTTTTATGGGAGAACCAAATAAGATAAATACATACGTCTACTGTAAAAAGCAAAACCTTAACAGAATCAAATAGTGTTTTACAGCAAATGAAGTACTGAAATACCTCCATACTAGTAGAAGGACATAGAGAGGAATCAAACCTTGGACTATCTGGACCATTTTTGTTTTAGAAGCCTTCTATCATAAAGCTCCATTTAGGAATATTTTTCATGTCTCAATCATTTAAGTCTCTGTACTTGATGTAAATCCCTTGTGTCGAGTAGAAAAGCCACAGAGATGAAAACTGAGCTTTGGAGTTGTTCGAAGGCACCTTTGACCGCTTCCACTCTTGGAGCTAAGCTAGGCTAAACATGTCTCAGACCTATTACTGAACTCAACGCATAGAGATTAAATTGATATTGATCCTCTCTTCTGACTCCCAGTAAGATGGCAAACAAGCAGAGTGCTGTCAGAGTATTCCTCCAAGAAAAGTTGTTTTACTGACGTAAATCAATAACTTACTTGACAAATAAGTGAAAATAGGGAGTCCTGTTAATGGTATCATCACGCAGCGCAGTTTGTGATGGAAGAATGTAATCTGTGTCCACATCACAGAACCTGTGTTCAGAGACTGGGCTCATTTCAGATTTTTTATTTATTTATTTATTTTTGTGTGTGCCGTTTACTGGTGAACAATTCTTTGCTGTAAGAAATATGTGACAGCAATTGTTGACCTCAGTGCAGATTGCTCTCTGTTTAGTCTGTGAGGAAAATTCAGGAGGAAGTGATGGATGATGGGGCCACACAGTAGCATAAACTGTAGTAGCACATACAAGATAAAGTCTAACTACCACTCAATATGTTATTTGTCGACTCCTAATCACCATGTTTTTTTTCTTCCTCTTCTGTACTAACCATATTAGCATAGTCTAGTTCAATGTTTTTAAATAATTGAGTGATTCATATTTTTGAATATTGAAAAAAAAAAAAGTAATTGCTTGGTACTTGAGGGGGAAAAAAAACTCATTAGTAGCTCCACTGATAGAGAAAATCAAGATTTTACAAAAAATACCTAACAGGAAGTACTGTATCTTACAGAAATAATTTTCCAGTAAGATCAGTACCTTTTTATTCAGCCTTGCCCCCAGACTAGAGTGTCAGTCGATCCAAAGAAAATGAATTGACAATTACACTATATTCACTCTTTTCAGACGTTTTGTAGATCAAACAATTAGTCAGTTAATTGAGAAGATAAAACTTTATTGAGCCCCGCGAGGAAGGAAATCCACAATAACAGTCAGATTGATTGATAATAAAAATAATTGTTAGTTGCACCTCTAATACAAACTCATGTGTGTCTCTCTCTCCCTCTTATGAGCCTGAAGCGTGAGGGTGCGGTAGCATGAAGTATGTAGTTTACATAATCAGCTTCAGTTGTATTTCCTCACTGACGCACAAAGTAGTTTTTCATTTTCTGAGCGATTTGTCCATACGTACCGTTTTCTCATTCAAGTCCCAGCATATTTTTAAAGTTACATAATAGAAAATTGAGAAGCCGTTGACTCTGAGGATCAGCTTTTCGATTGTGATCAGAGATCAGTTGTCTCCCAGCTGTTGCTCCTGTGCATCAGACAACATTTACGTGAAGCTGAAGCTTTGTCAGCTTTCCTATGCTGTGCCATTGGGTCCCTTTTGACTGTTTGTGTAGTGATGGATGTCGCTGGCATAATTTAGAGGCTCAGTTCAGAACAAATGGCATACTGTCACGTCCCCAGAATTGGACTCAGGGTTAGGGGTTCCCCCTCATAAAGATGCACAGCCACGGCAGACATTTGTAGTCAAGCTACGGCCATAGAGATAGACAGACTACAGGATATATTCCCCTCATAAGCACACAATCCAAATAAGCTTGGCACTGCTTTCCTAATTAAAACTATCAATAATCATATGCACGCACTTTCTCAGTCACCTGTGGGCAGTGGAGAGAAAAACGGAGATGGAGAACTTGTAGGCAGATAACACAACGCCTGTGTAGATGAAATCTATTTGTTACAGGAGACAAACACAGCGATAGTAAGAGCACAGTGTGTAGTGTGCAGCTGGTTGTAAACAAACATCTGAAGCCGATGACGTCTTAAACACAGAGCATTAAACCTTAAACAGCAGAGGCAGACATGGTTAGATTAGAGAGCAGTGTTGATGAGAATACACTGAATTTATTGGACCGCTGTTGGCTTGAGTCAGTCCCTCACTCTAAGCAGTGCGTGCTCACACACACACACGCATGCACATATACACACAGCAAATCCTGTTCATGTAATGAAATCCCCTTTGTTAGCTGAGGAATTTATCCACGGGTCCAGGGTCTATCTGGGCAATGTGAAGCCTTATCAAATATTTGGCAACACACCACACAGAGCCTCTTTGATTCCTGTGACCATGATGGAGCGCTGAAGGGAAGAGAAAAAACAGTTGGATGGATCGAGGGACGTGCAGGGACCTCCAAACAGGGGGAAAAAAAACACATAACAGAATAAAAAAAACAAAAAAAACAAAAAAAAAAAACAGGAGACACACAGTCCTGTCTTTCTCAGCCCTCCCACCTACATACACTAGTCTCTCATGTCAACACTACACCCTTGGGGACTGTGATGTTCAGCAGAAGTTATGATAGTGATTACAGCGGGAGACACACAAAGCACACACACACGCACAGACACACACAGTTTCTTTAAGCTTTGCGGTCCCATCAGACATGAAATCAAAACTTGGACCGACTCCCATCAAAGCAAAAAACACACTTTCATCATCTTACTGTGCTGTTGTGTGTAGTTAGAAGGAAATAAATGCTCAGCAAAGCAAATGGCTTGCACAACACCAAAATCTTCATTAATTATATGAGTTTGTGTGATGAGCAGGGATGTGAATGTGACAGATTTGTGAATGTGAAATATTATTTGGGCGCAGTGCTGAGTGACTCTGATGCTAATAAACATTAGCAAAGCAACGTAGAAATGATTCAGCTAGCAGCCTTTCACTTTTAGCCAGCGGTTAAAATGCCGAACGTCACTGGCGGTACATCACATCAGCTGTAACTAATTAATGTTAAGTCTCTGAGTGACTTGATGACAGGGCTTGATGTCAGTATTTGTCTGTTTGTGAGGGAAGAACCTCCACTCTCTAACACCACTACACATCACGACTTTAGTGGGAAGTTATGAATTTAATTCTCACTGAGTAAAACAGAAAAATGATGATGTGATTTAAACAAGCATGTTCCCTTACATCTGGAGCATATGATTTGTAGGATGGGGTGTCTCTGTAACACCACAGTGCTTTATTTGGATTGGTATGTTGTGACACATTTGACCTTTATCAAATAATTGCAGTTTCTGCGATTTAGATATTGCTCCTGGCTGCGATTTCGATAATATTTTGATTAACTGTTCAGCCGTACACTACACACAACCAGGAGAGAGCAGAGTGTTTCTGTAGTCCCAACAAATCCAACAAAGTGAGACCTCTTCTTTCTAGGGGATCGCATCATGTCACTATCAGAGGTGGCATCCTCCCAACCAAATCTCCTTCATATCATATTGATAATTTAAGCTTATAAACTTTATATTTTTGAATGATGACCTTCTGTATTTGGATCAAGAAGCTCATACAAAATAAGCTGTATGAGATGCGGAATTCTACAGCTGTGTTATTTCAGTGTGTTAAGTCATGTCAGATTGGATCTGATATTGGCAGATACCCAATATTAAATGACTTGAATTGGAATTGGTGGATATCCCTAGTTAAGAGTTAACGAGATGTAAAAATATTCTGTTGGAGACATGTCATTCCCGCTGCTGTAATGCTGTGATTTGTTAACATTTGACTTGTTAGCATGTGCAGAAGTCAAATATCTGAGTATATTTTAAGAACTCTGTATTCACAGTTGGAGTTGTTTATAACCCCATTTTCCATCTACAATCCAGTAGTATAAATAAAAACATAATAAATCATAACTAGAAATTGTTTAATTGGAAGTTGTTTGTTTGCTAAATCTTCTAAAATGCTTCTGAAATGTATTTACGTAAACTAGAATTATTCCAGATTAATTTAGGTCTGAGTCAAAGCTGGAATATGCAGAAACTAAACCAAAATGGATATCAGAGAGAGGCAGCTCTGCTGTTGCTAAGCAACTGCATGCCTCAAAGTCCGTGGAATTCAAACAGTGGACGGGATCCAATTTTCCTGGGGACTGATTTCAACGTCGCGCCTATCTTAGAGGTGCCCTGGATGCAGGAGGAGAAGCCTGCCTGAACAGTGATGTGTGTGTGTGTGTGTGTGTGTGTGTGTGTGTGTGTAGGTTGTATATGAGGGGAAAGAGAATCCCACTGCAGCCTTGAAACATGAGGTAGAGCAGGCCAGATGCAGTGAGGTCATGTGTTTCAGTTTGTGTATAATTGTGTGTGTACTGCTGTGTGTGCTGCACAAAGACCAGAGCCTTTTTACCAGTTGGCGTGGAGATGAAGGAAGAACAGAGGACTTGTCACTGTTACACCTTCATTAAAGCAAACTTCTGACATTGACAACTTGGCTTTGCTTGGCTGACTCTCCAACCATCTTAGCTTTTTACCCACTTGTATGTAGATGTGATTATTAATGAACAAACATGGCTGGAATTGTCTTTGTTTTGCATTCAGGGCTAATGTTGCTGCCTCCTTAGAGGTGGTTATAGACACGACTGAACACATTTTTGCCACTGAATCCTCAGGCTGAACTGAGTGTATTGAATCCTTACTGTCATTGACTGAACTGGATCTCCCCTTATTGGTGACAGACAGCATCCTTTGCTCATTAAAGCTTTCTGAGATATAGCTGGTTGCTATATCTAGTTTTGTACAAAACCTTTACAGACTCCACTTAAAAATCTGTTCTATAAATTCTCCACTTTTACTCCTCCTTTTTCCTCAGCGCACACTTGTGTAATACGCTCTTTCATCTTTTGGTAATACATGTCAGTAAAGCAACCTCTCTAGTGGATTCATGGTAATGGCGGTGATTCTGTGTCCCACTAGCTGAGCCACACACAAATCCCCCAGACCATTTACTGTGGCATGCTGAACTCTCACTGAACCAGTGTACTGTTAGTGGAGCTGAAAAGCACATCCAGTTCACAACATTGATTTCACTCACCCAGTCATCCAGCCATCCAGTCATCTAGACGGCCGGTCTGCCTTTTTTCTTCTTCTTTTTTTGGGAACATTTCAGATGGGTGTTTGGGTGTGAGTGAGCATTAGGGATGAGATTTGAAGAAGATTACCAAGGACCAGAAAGCTGCCTTGGGGCCTCATGTGCTTTTCAACAGGACTGCTGCTGTCCCTGCTGCATTAGTGCAGGAAATATGTGGTGTGTGTCACTCTCTCTCTCTCTCTCTCTCTCTCTCATTCGCTAAGTGGTTCAGACATTGAAAAACATGACTGCAGGGGCTTGCAGTGATATCTAGGTCTTCTTCTCTTCTCAATATTTAACCATTTGTGGTTTGCGTGGTCACGACGATATCACATCTGCACCTCCCTTCGCTTTGCCTTTGACCATCCTGTGCTCGCCTCCCTCTCACGGGGACTCCCTCTGTGTGTCTGCACTGTGAGCTCACTGGGGGAAGCAGCTGGGTATTGTTGGCCCAGAACAGGACATCTGGCCTAATTATTCATGCTGCTAATACCCTCATCTGGCCAGGGAGAGTACAGTAGATTACAGTAGCAAAGCTCTGTGCCTTGGGGAGAGGTTGAGTCTGGGGTGACGAGCATGCTGCAGTTTCAAAGGTTTCTGTTTCTCTTTTCTGGTTAGTTATGTTGTGGTGTGAGTTGATAAAGGTGTGGCACTATGAAGCATGTCATCAGTGGCACCGTTGTTGTGATCATAGGGTTATCTGTATGGGTGTGTGTAGCAGCTGTTAAAAGAAATGGAGCAACTAGCATGGTCTGTGGTTTTGGTTTTTGTGTGTTTGTATGTGTGTTTTTAAGTGTTGACACATCTTAGGGCAACAGCGACTGTGGCCAGTATATATGTTGGTTACAATTGATTCCAATGCTTACAAGTTGTCATGGCAGGCATGGACTGGACTCATTAGAAAATCACTGTACATACATAATCAGCCCATATCCTGGTTTGAAAAACCCAAACATGCTATTGGAGAACCCTGACAGAAACCGAGAGACTGTATCATGTAAACACCTTAGCCAGGTTCCTGATTGCTGTCTGCTATGTGCACAGGTGTTTCATCAGCTCAAGTTACATTAAAAAAAAAAAAAGATAATAATGAACAATGTAATAATGATCTTCGCCGAAATGAAATGAGAGTCTGACACAGGAGGATACATTTTATTGTCGCTGAGCGGTGCAGAAAATGTCATGATAAGTGAAATTAATTGGGTTCATCCTGAGCTGTCAAAGTAAACGAGTTGATGCAGAAATAACAGAAAGTGACTGAAATGGTGAGATTTCAGAAACACACCTGGATCTACACAGTTTATCTATGCAGACAAAATCTGACACTGAGAGTCAAAGCCCATTTTAATTCATATATTACTACAGACTCTCATGCACTGTATGTAGGATATGACTAACCAAGTTTCTCTTGTTCCATGCAAACATAATATCCTAATCAAATGAAATGAAATGAAAACCAGAACAGTGTCCCAGTACTCATATGTACTGTATTTGTGAGTAGTTGCGGGGGGCGCAGGGTGGGGGGGCAGCTCTAGATTTAAGCCTACATTCTGATGACAGTATTAAACAAACACGCTTAGGTGCTGAGAGGAGTATACAATGAATAAAACAATTGGATGCATTACCACCAACAGCCACACTAGTGTGTTGCAGTAGACCATGGTGAATTGACACTTATTTCTGAAAGTTTGTTAGGTGCACACATGAACACACACATTGGCACTCAAGAAATCATGTGTGGGACGTGGGACAGAGCCATACATCATATGGCTTCTGTGCGGATTTGCGAGTTCTTAGAAAATCATTGTGCGCCCCCGATAATTTCTATAGATTATAAGCTGTGCAGAACCAAGACACCTGTTCGGTGTAGACGGAAGCAGAGAAGTTAAGTCTGGTTCTGATTTAACCAAGTCACCCACACAGGAAGTGGTGTATGTAATTGGACTGGCTCTTTGAAAATGTGCAGCACATCCCTCAAATTAACGGTTGCCAGTGGAGCGCACTTACCTGTCCTGCTGCCTTCAGATAAGATGACTGTGGGGTTTCAATCAACTGAAAGTGATGGGACTCACACTGCATACAAACATCTGTGCATGACAGATACCCCCTCCACCACGGTACAGACTCAGCCTCACCGGCACTGTGGCCTTAATCACACGCTGACGTGCATGTAGTCGTGTCTAGTGGTGGAAGAATTTATATCAAACTGACAAAGGGGGAAGCGCTGATGTGATTTTTGGAGAGCTCTACGTGGGAGTGTCTTTGCTAAGTAAAGCTGCTTTCACAGCTTGGGTTAGCATGTCTTACTGTTTCTGCTGAGACTGGGTTTGAATAGTTGGAGGAGCAAAAGCTGTGTTTATGCTAAAAATGACACTGATTGGTACCTTCATTCGTCTCCAGTGTCCTCCCTGCTCATTTTCACACAA
>BRZM01001149.1:21175-54409 GCA_033238685.1 Lates japonicus | reverse complement strand
AAAAACAGACAGCGGACAGTTACCATTATTTCGTCAACATGAACTTTGAAAGAATGCACATTCGCCGGCGACGCAGAAAATCAGTAACCGGAAACATAACACCAGGTCACCGAAGAAAGCTCAATAAATGCAATTATAGTTTGTTGTACCCTTTTATTTCATCCCCGTATTTTTTACTATTTTACCGACCACCATATTCGACTGCGTGTTTTGCCTCCAGAACGCAAAAAGAGAAAAGAGGGTACCGTGTTTGACCTTCGAACTGACATTATTTTCCGGCTGATTGCCTGTTCACTGTTTCACTATTGCGCCGGATTTCACGGCTTCACCGTATAAACAGTTCTTTTACAGACCCCGGGAAATAGCAGTCATCACAGCCTAACTGTCCTGATACTGAACGAACAATGAAATTGCCTGAGCAGACCGTCGAGGTTCCTCCTCGAACAGTCCGCGCCCGAGGCACCACGGCGCCGTCACTGATCCGCGCCTTCAGCAGGCATCCAACAGAGTCAGGGTCACCGACACCAACATCACCATCTCAGCGCCACATCGCAACCGTGGGGCACAGTTGTAACGAGCGAAAGCGAAAAATCAGAAATGCCTTTAATGGAGATCGAGGAAAGGTGGCGAGATAACCAAGAAGAACGACAGAGAACACACAGCATGACTTATGACTAAAGCGCCACTTACAGATTATACCGAACGGACACCTCTTTCCTTGAACACTTGTAACGAACTCAGTTTCAGCGCTGCCGTCGCGCCGAGGCGTTTCAACCATGCCCATAACTCCCCAGCAAACGCCAACATCGCCGAAGGTCAAGTTCATGTAACGTTTGCCACGAACTCACACGTCGGCAGAACCACGATGTCCATTCTTCCTCATTTACATTACGGTTATTAACGTTCTTTCTCATCCACAGTACGCCAAACAGAAATATTGTTATATCAGAGCCTGAGCCTGATGCGATCAACAGCAACACACGCAAACAGATTACCCAGAAGAAAGAACACAGCCTTTACCACCTGATCTTCTCGCTTCGAACAGCCGCGCACGACGCCACCGCTGGCGCAGGCCGTCACCATGGCACAAGATGGAGGACGTGAGTGACAGCGGTGCCACCGGGCAGAAGAAAGGCGGGCAGAGCAGGCCAGCGGCACGAAGGCCCTCTCCGCCCGAGTCACAGACGCCCTGCATGAAAGAACAGGCGAGTAGCCGTGTCAATTCATCACTTTGCGTCTCGAGGTGTCGATTCGTTTAGGCCTGAACTGATCTGGACCAAAGAGTTTCGAAGTTCGGAAGACTGCGGTCCCCCAAAACCGAGATCACCGCACGACGGAGACAGGATCGCGGTCACCAGCAATCGTTTTCGGCCCACATACGAAAAACCATTTTAACGAACCAGACACAGCATGTTAACTTCATTTGCCGTCCCAATATCAGCCGCACACCGACGCCTGACGTCGAACAAACCGTAAACGATCACGATTCCTCTTCAGTCGCCCTTCGTCGCCCGTCGCACAGCAAAAAGCACGAACCGATCAGCACCGTTCAGGAGGATGGGTCAGCATCATTCCACAGCCGAGGCTCCGCCCCATACAGGTCCAGCACTTCCCGCGGCAGGGAATTCTTTCACGCCGGCGCATCAGACGATCTCGACGACTGAGATTTGCGTCGATCCGATATCAACCGGACTGGCCTCGAAATACCGTTATTTTCAGAGCGCATTAACCATCAGTCTGCCGAATTGGCAGACCACCAAATTGAACCTTCTTTAATCGCCGATCGATCACGAGTTGTCTGATGATTTGTTGATGAAGGCATTTCGAATGACGTAGCCGATGCAAACCATTTCACCATTTTATCTCTGCATGTCAGCGCATCTGGCCAACACAAAAACACTGGGCGAGGTTTAGTCTGGTGAATCACACTTCGTCTCGTTTCGCTTCGACCGAACCGTCCGTTTATTCAAAACCATCATTGGTCAGGTTTTTAATTATGGTCGAGGGTCCGTCATTCTCGGGTTATACGCACTGGCATAAAAATTCAGGCTCGAACACAGCGGACAAAATTGTTTGACATTTGTCGCAGTTTTGAAATATGTCAATCGGTCATTTCGGTGTTAACGTGCGTTATCAGATGACGCACCAACAGACCAATCATTAAGAATGAAGAATGTACTGTCCTTCTGAAGCAGTCATGCATTACTGTAACATGACAACAGACCAGCGTTCCTTTCTGCTCAAGAGCCAAATTTTTCAGCAACTAGAACCAGAATTTGCGTTACGCTGGCACTCGAAAATTATTATTTTGTTCACGCTGGATGAGCAACCACCGAAAAACTACTCCATTTAAATAATCTCAATCCACTGGCACCGCTTATTATAACCGCCTGTCATTACCGTACAGCCGCACAGGAAGCGAAGCCAGCGATACTGGCCTGGCCAGTGACCTCATTACAGGCAACACAGCATCTGGGACAGAAGCAAACATGGACTGCACAGTTCCCATGTTTGACCGAGACCTCGATTTTCAACGCAGCACACACCACCATTCACACGCCTGTCCTTATCTTACGAGCTGCTCAGCAAGCCGATCACCACTGGCTTCCCGAATGCAACAACACAGGCCACGAAGCCTCACGCACAAACACCGTTGCCACCACCACAGTTAACAGATGCCACGGCAGCCCACAGACGTTCCCTGCCCGCTGAAAGAACACTGCAGCAGTGACCTGAGTACGATGACACACAGTAGTGGCCCAGACGAGTCAGAGTTACTGCGTTACAGCATTGAGAGGACAGAGAGAGAATGGCGCACAGAAGAAGTGAAGCTCAGCAACTTCAACAGCATCTTCGTCAACACCTTTCGCCGATTACGGATACACACACACACACACAGCCGTCACACAGATACCAATAGGTACGGGGCAACAAAGGCCGGCATTCTACCCATATTAGTGCTTGAAACTATTACCACCGACTCGACACAACAGACACCACAGTGGACAGGATGTGGCGACAGCCCGGCCCCGAGAAGACAGTATACGCAGGAATCTCGTACAGGTCAATCGAAAGAGGCAAGTCAGCAGCGAATTTGGCGGTTGGTTGATGGCATCTCAGCAATGACCTCATTCAGAACAATGGCCTCATCTCGCATATTGTGAGGACTGGACCAGCATGTGTCAAAGCTCACCAGTCAATACGACCAGGATTCGTTGCACTATTAGAAGCCGAAATCAGGGATTGCCCGTCCACGAGAACGCCATTTTAATTCAATGGAACGCCCGAGTATCGCAGAACAGTGGTACCGTCACGTACCAACAGATATTACCGAAATATGCACAGCTCATACGTATTTAACAAAACCAGAGCAGCAGTATCAGTCAGACCGTTTATTTGTCATCTAGAACCGTGAGTGCGCTCGCACGCACCTCAGCCACGACACTACGGTGGTTTTACGCGAGTTACGCTCGATTCAGCCATTAAACTTTACATCAGATGACTCATCTGTAATAATAATAAATTACTTGAGTTAGCAGTCACTAACAGATGTTAACTCGAGAGTCATCGATGGGGTGTCGTGACAAGGCGATCTCTCGAGGGAGACAGTTGTGTCGAACATTCACATCATTTAACAGCAGAATGAGCAATTCTTTCTGCCGTTACCTGTACCACACCTTTTCACAGAGTCTGGCCTGATGCAACAACACCGAACACGTTCACCCGTCGCGCACATCGCGATGCGTGCCGTGGAAGCAGGCATTTTGCTTCTTTTCAGGTGGCGGACCACAGCCACAACCCCCCCCCGCCCTCACCACACCACACGCCCTTCGTGATTTCGCCGTTACGTGCATTCCCCGCGCGTCAACCACCGCCGGATGTTCGTTACATGAAGTCGGCAAAACACCGTGCTTACATGTGAAACAGACACCGGCCAGGGCATAACAGGAGCGACATTCCACGTCAGCCTACCTGCCCACAGCCTCAGCTCACCAACCACCGAGCCTGTTCTCGCCGTCTCTCAACCAGCCGGGGACTATAACCAATATTCACTTTCGCATCAGCAATGTGAGACAAGAGCCAATTCATGTGAGTCTTGAAATCCATCGATAGCGCGCCATCCCGGTTTGCTTCCGGCGAGCGTTCGCAGCCAGTCAGCGATGGCACAGACCAGATACGGCACACGGCTCACTTTCCCTCTTCATCACGATCCACGTCACGCACGCACGCGCGCGACGTCGCACACAGCGTTACCGGGCAGTGTCACAGCCATTACGTGAGCGTAAAAGAGGCGGGGACGGGGGCGCGTCGTTTGCAGAGTCAGCGCAGTGTTAACTTCCACATCATCCGCCGATGTGACAATGTGAAAGAGTGAATGAAACAAGGTTACATAAAGCTTACCGAAGTTTCACCGAGTCCTCACGGTTTCGCAGCCGATATCAGACGAACATTTACCAGCACATACGAAATTGCGGTGAGAGCGTCAGAATCATGAGGTGCGTCGCCGTGAGCCCCGGTCGAACATTTGTCTGCAAGCCCAGAACGTATCCGATGGTTTCAGACAGAACAACAATAATGGAGATTAATCAGCGGTCTGACGCCGAAGAAGCTTTTCATATTGCTTGCTCTTTTGTTGTGTTTATTGTCAAAGCTCCTTTAAAACGTATCCATTTCTACAAAGAGGAGGAACAACCAGGCAGTTGGCAGTGCAGCTTTTCCTCTTGCTCTCAAGCCTGTGGCGACAAGTTTCCTTCCAGTCTTCTGCCTGCCCCGACACGAGACTTTCTGCGCAAGCCTGAGCCCCTGCACGCCTGCGCGACTGCCCCTGTTCATCCTCGTTTTACCACAGTCATTCCACACCATGTCTTTAGAGACTCCCTGATTTGCCGCCTCCGCTCGCGCCGCCGATCATTTTTGCGGCGAGCAGAAACACCTCCTTCATCAACAGCCGCGCCGCAAAGACCCGCAGCACAGACAGTACACCGTCGCTAACCGAAGCACACAACAAACACCGCAGCCAGCGAGCGACCGACGAAGGCTAACACCGACAAGTTCAACCGGAAAGATTGCCGAAACGTTGCCGTTGCCGACAGCGCATATCAGGCGCCCTCATCATCACCACGATTACTTGCCGTTCGATGAACATCATCAGACTGAAACACTTGTCAGAGGGATGAACAACCTGCCATTTTCAGAATCGGCTTCCTGGAGCAGTTTAAACTGCAGTTGGTCTCGACCATCTATTTCAGTGGACCGTTGTTGCCCAGCCTGCTCACGCCGCGCAGCGTTTGATGGCATGCCCTGAGCCGCAGCCCAGAGCCCGATTACAGTCATTACAGAATGCAATTGACCAGCAGTTGGTTTTGATTTTCCACCTATTCATTCTCATTCCACGCTTCGTTTGTTTACATCAACGATTTAAATTTACCAAATGGCTAAAATCCCGTCATCGATGTCAACCGACGATCAACCGTTCGCAGCGCCTTTTATCACGATCACCACAAATAAAATTAATTCAAATCAACCTCAGCAATAAGTCTTTTGAGTTGCGCTTGAGTTCACCTGCCTCAATTGCGTAACCTGTACGCCGGTCGCGCAAAATATCGTTTCGTACGACACACCGTAACATGGCTGAACAGAAACCCGGACTGAACACCGTCACCTGCAGACAGCCACGGTGCCTTAACATCCAATAATAATGAATGTGCGTGACACATGCTTTACCTGGAGTTAACACTGGTCAAGGATGTTCGAGCAGAACAATTCATTCTTTTCCGTCGCATGCCGGTCAGAACGATGGTCAGCCCCTGTTGCCACAGCGCACATACCGCGCGCCCAGCAAAGTGTCCGCGCCTGCGACCAGAGCCAACATTATTCAACAGCGCCGCATCAAAAGCAGCCTATTGGCATCTGTGGTCTCGCCCGTTGGGTCGACCGTGGCTCGCGGTTCGCCTCCCCGCCATTGCGTAAACCCTCCCATCACCGCTGCAGCAGTTCAATTGTGGTCTTCCGCAGAACCCGCCAGACAGACAGACGGTCACAGCATAGGCAAGAGTCCCGAGTAACCCACGACGACAATTGGCGACAGTTGCATCACCATTAAAGAACTCGATCAACGGATCACCATATCGTGCAACAGATTACCGTCATCGTGAGGCAACATCTGTACGTGTTTATCTCCAAACCAGAACTTACATTCATAACGTCACCGATACCGTCATTGATACGAATCAGCCCAGCGCGTATGGTTCGAACTTCCAAAACGCAGAATCATATTTCGATATCAGCCAGATAGCGTATCACGAGATAACGAAGAATAATCAAACAGTCACCACTTCTTTCGATCCCGCTAACCCAGTTTGTAAACAGGCATCTAAAAATGTAATCTATGTTCAACCCGCGATATCACGGATGATGGTCATTAGGGTACTGGTCTTGAAGCTTCACAGCCAAAACAGAGCGCGGATGCACCAGGCTGAGTTCCTTCATGACGAGTAACCGAAGTCAACGTGAATGGTTGCAGCGCCCTTGGTGGAAGGTAAACCGTATTGCAAAGATACTCAGTGACCACCTTTCGTGCAGGCCTCCACATTGTCGTCAGATTGGAGGATTGATGTGCCTGCAGACGTCACGAGGCAGACTCTTCGTTTTCAGGCCTCATTCTTCCCTTTCCCTTTCACGTCCCGTTACACAGACATTATTTCACGAGTTATTTAGATGATCCAACATGTAACATATTGCATGCCCCGTAATGTTTGCCGATATGGCCGTGTGCAGTAGCCAGCGAAGCTTGACCAGTCCATGTCCCACCACACCCTGCCACTGATTGAGAAAGAGGTAATAGCAGCTCGAGCCACCATGGCACCGGCGGTACCTGCCCATGATCATCCGATTACACAGAGGAACACGGGCAAACAGTTGTTGCCAGTAAGAAGATCGTGTCTCAGTATTTCGAAATTTATTACAGTCTTTTTGATCTTTAAATTTTTACCCACGGTCACAGCGGAGCATGAAACACGGTGGTTGCAACATGATCTGATCAACGCGACGTAAGATTAACTGAGTTGGCTGCGATTACACCATATCTGAACATCAGCGTAAACCATCAGATTATCCGTGCCACTGGTGGCCGACTCTGACGAGAACAGGCGATAGCGGCCGGCAGCAATGAGATGGATGGAGCAGGAAACACCCATCTGCACAGGTCGAGCGGCGAGCACCGCTCGTTAAAACCATGAAATGGAAACTGAGCACTTCATCGCTGCCACCATAATAGCCTCTTCCGGGTAAAACGGCGTGATGAGGCATTGCCTCTGATTTGGCGGCGGGCTCAATCACAGTTCGTGACGGCAAACACAGCATTTACCACGCTGTCGTCATCACCACCGCGGAGAATCAGTCCAGCGCACACATAACATATTGAAATGGCTCAGAAACAAGTTTGTTGCAGAACATGAGGTGCCACAGTGGCCGAGCAGGAGGTCAGCAGCAGCTGGCGAGCAGAATGAATGATGGCCCCGATTGCTTGCTTGGCGTTGCTGACTCGATTGACCAGCCAGCCGCCGAGTGATGTGTCGTCTGTACCGCCAGCCCGATTCTCCTGATACTGCGCGGCTGCAGCCTCATGCTGTCACTCAGTGGCAGAACATTTTTATAATTCTCCATCTTCAGGTTACACACACACACATTATATCTTCTCCCACCGCTGATTTGCGGTGCTGACCTGGACCTCCTGTTGTCATTCCCAAACTGGATTTCCTCCACCCTTTCCTCGCAGCTGCTCCTCCTTTTTCACCTTCATCTTGTTTATGTTATCATCAACCCTGTGATGCAACATATAAACAAGGAATGAACCACCTCACAATCTATGTCTGAAAGTGTGAGTCCTACCGTGCCGAGATTGGGGCACCATCCTTTTTTGACCCGTGTCTCTCTGGGAGGCCCAGTAGTTTGAGCCACATGGCCCTGCCAGGCCATTGTGTCCAGGAGCCTAGAGCTGCTGTCTGCAGGGGCACCACACACCACCATAACTCCAGGCCTACTACACTGGAGTGTACAGTGTGGGCGTGAGGGAGATGTCAGGACTATGTGTGTTATTCTCACCCTACATTCCAAGGCTGTTAGATGGCGGTGTTTCAGTTCAGAAGGTTCAGGAGAAGGTAGCTAGAGAGTTGAGTCACAGCTCTTCTCTCTGGCAGGGTTGACTTTGTTCAGGGTAGAGACAAAATGTGGTGTGTAGCATCATAACACTTGATTAGTACAAAATGTACATGTAGTAAACTTAGTAGGTTGACTCAAGGATATAACTTTAAAATGTGAGTGCACTCTTTTCGCAGCAATTTGATTATGATATAACAGATATAAATATATTTATCCATTTATTTGTTCATACCTAAGGTTGTGCTGTTCTGCCTGAACAAGAGTCAACCTCACTCAGAAGAGCCTGGCCCGCTCAATTTCTGCTTCTGCAGCTGTCTGAACCTTTCTGAACTGGAAACACCGTACATCTAAATACAGTGGATATAGGGTGAGGAATAAACACATGAGCTGCGAAGACCCCCAGCATCCCACACCTGCACACCTGTGTGCAGTAAGCCTGAGGTTGCGGTGGTGTGTGTGGTGCCCTGCAGAGGAAATGGAAGAAACCTGACACAATGGCCTGTGAGGCCATGTGGCCAGAAACTCCATGGGCCTCAGAGAGAAGGATCAAAAAGGATGAGTGCCCAATCTCTGACACTGGTGACACCTACACTTTACCTGATAGATTATGAGGGTAGTTTAATTATACTGTTTACTGCTGTTATTAATTAGACGTTGACTGATAAATATAAAACAAAATATTATAAGGGAAAAAGGGAGGAGCATACTAAAGAGGAAAGGAGTGGAGGAACTAGACGAAGATGACAAAAGGAGAGTCCTGTTAAAGCAACACCTGAAAAATCAGCAGAGGTGAGATAGAAAGATATGTGTATATGTGTAGCTGGCCCACCTCACCAACACAGAGATGAGAATTATAAATGTTCTGCCACTGAGGCAGATTCACAAGTATTTTAATTATCAGAATGAATGAAGTTCCATGTGTTTTCAAGACACACATACATCACTCCAGCTGACTTTCAGCTGATCCAATCAGGAGTCAACTTCAACACTTCCAAACAAGCTGTCGGTTCATCGCTCATTTATCTGCCACCACTATTTTGATGTCTTGCTATTACTGGACCTCCAGACAACTCAGCCACCACTGCCTCATTTCAATAACACCTGCACATCAAATATTTGTTTTCATTTATTTCAATACAAAGGTTTAATCACAACATTGAGTGTGTGTGTGTAAAAGTAGCAGCAATTATATATTACTATCTGAACTGTAGAACCTAGTCAGTCCTCATTCAGTTTTCCATCAAATCTAGAAACCATTTCATCCACCGTTTTCATTTCTAGAGAAATATTATAGTAACTAGCAGTAGAGGTAGTTTCATTTGTGGTTTGGGTGAAATAACGAAAGCAGGTAAAATGTCACTAGCACCCATCATTTTTGCAGATGATTGTTTCCTGCTCCATCCAACATGCCACCATCCTCATTATACCCAAGCTACTTTGCATCACCCTGTTCATAAATCAAAATTCTGTGCAACTTTCGTCAGCACAGGGTCAAAAATCGAATGAGGACACTGACTGTTGTCTAGATATAGATGATGAGATGTCCTGTGGCTCAGTTGGTCACCACATTCAAAACAAGTTCTGGGTGTGTGGAATCCATCCATACCTGTTGCAGCTCTCTTTTAGAATGTTTCAAGGTCTCCACCAGAGCCATGAAGGTAAAAAAAATTTAAAGATAAAAAAAGACATACATTAACCTTGAAATATACTAGAGACACAGTCTTGCCTGTATGGCTGTGTTTTGCCCAGTGATTTTTTCCTCTGTGTAATGGTTGAACCATAGGTAAGGCACCACGACACTACAGGGCACCATGGTAACCGAACACTGTGTGAAATGTGCACCTGCTCAAATGTAAAGCTCCAGGGTGAATTAGGACCGGACTGGTCCAAGCCATCTAGCAAAACACACATTATTAAAGCTATATGTTAACTGAACAGTACAGGGTATGCAATATATTTTACATATTGGATCATCCCATGTTTAGTAAATAATGTCTTCATCCACAATATTAAAAAGTACAAAGGACAAAAAAAGAAGGTAAGTAGCAAGAAGTAAAGCGACAAGGAAAAGCAAGGAAGTGAGTTCGCCTGACTGATACCTGCCCAGAGAAATATCAACCAGCCTCCTGATGACCAAAATGTTTTGAGGTATATTATTGCTAAGGTCTCTGCAGAAAGGAGTCTTTAATTATCTTTAAATAGTTATTTTAAAGGAGACTGCAAACCATTTACGTTAATTTCAGTCACTAGTCATGAGGACTCAACTGTAAAACAGTTGAATATATCTTTTGGCTCATAGAAGTTTGGGCAAAGTTACAGAAAATTACCTAATGATATCATCGGTATTATCTTAGGTTGGGTATAAGATTTATATTTTTAACAGAATGCCTAGTTTTATAAAACTGGAGTTGTAGGGTTCAAAAGAAGTGGTATTTTATTTTGATTATTCTTTCATTTATCTCATGAAATACACTATCTGGCTGCATTGAATGGACTCATGCTTTGAGCTGAACTACATTCTTTAATTATTCATCCAATGAAAACAGGTCTATAGCCATAAACAGACTGGCTTTTGGAGATAAACACATAAGTGGATATATTCTATTAATGAAAGCAGTATCCTGCTGCATTATGGGAAATGTAGGAGCTTGATCCATTCTGAGGAAAAGTCAGGTTCTTTGTAAAGTGAGTCCCAACTTTCTATGTAAGTGCAATACTAAATCGTGGCTTAATTTTCAAGGTTTTACTGCCCTATGTCTGTGAATAAATCCATCTATCCGGCAGGATTTATGCTTGATGGAAGATCCAGACAATTAAAAAGACCTGATGGATGAGGAGCCGAGGAGGACACACACACTATTAATAAGGAGAGGCAATAGGAGCCCCACTGGAATACAGTCAACCAACTGTATGTGACAGGATTCCTGAATTCCAATAAACCTTTTGTCCTATAATTGTTGAATAATATTAATCATCCATAGTTATTGATTCCCTTTTACTGGGGCACTTACCTATATAAATGCCACAATCTATTTTCAACAACAAATAAAAGTTATTAGATGGTACCAATTTGATAATTACATACTGACGGAAAAAGAATATGGTTTCATAAATATTATTATATTAACCCAAATAGAAGCTAGCCACGCATATCTCTGCTATTATTTGGATGTAAGAGAGTGCTTCGCCATAGAACATCTCATACTTTTAGAGCAAAAGTAATTAAACCAGGTTTTGTCAGCATGTGATCATGCAAAACAGTAATGCAATGACTGACCACAGCCCATTACACTTAGGTTGTCAATAAGAAACAGCAGAAGTCCCAGCACAACTCAAAAAGACAAAATATTTCCACTGAGAGTTGAACTTTTGAATCAAAATTTTAATAGGACCATTGATAAAGTAGCAGAACTATTAGATTGGACCTGTCAACTAGTTTGACATCATAGCAGAAGCCTGAAAACCCATTTATAAATTTAAATCGATTTATAAAACAAACAGAAAGCATGAATGGAATAGAATAATGGAAAATCAACCTTTAGTCAAAGTTGCACCAGTGTATTATGATATATCACAGGCTGCAGCCCAGAACATCACACCATCTCAAAACCTTTCGCCAAATAATACACCATCAGAAGAAATATTAATAATAACAACACAAGTAGTCCAATAAATAGATATCTGTTCAGAGACCAACCAGAAACATTTCGATTCTACCAATTGAAATGGAAGTCTGCGTTTCATCCTCCTGAGTAACTGACTTCTTTCAGTCTGACTGAGTGTTTTTATTACTGAAGCATATCTGAAGGCGGGCAGCTGGGCTTAATCTAGTCATGAAAAATTATTGATGAGTTGTGTGTGTGGACAGTGTGATCATCGCCTCCAACCTTGTTAGAAGCACTTAGAATTTTTAATCAGCTTTTAATGCTTTTCCAGTTGAACTTATCAAGCATGAGCTCAGCCTTTGTTAATCGGTTAAAGGTGCTTCCGCCCCCGCTCCCACTAGTGTTTATTGTGTGCCTTCAGTTAATAGAGGTGTGCCTGCCTGTCCTAACTTACTGAGTCTTGCTGGTGAAGGAGGTGTTTCTGCCTGCTACCAAAATGTCCTCACAGCCAGGCAGCAGGCTGATAGTCTCAGCAGAGCTTGAAAGCCAAATCAAGTCTCGATGTTATTACAGGTCAGAATGAGCTGTTGTGCAAAACTGAGTGGATGGACAGGACGCCCTCCTTCAACAGACAGCAGGAGATCAAACTTAGTGGAAAGTCCAAGTGTCAGAGACAACGACGGCAACCAGGACCAAAGAGAGTTTGTCATTTTTTGGGCTTGAGGAAACCAAAGAGGTGGAAGCTGCAGTCAAAATCACCAACTGCACCTGAGCCACTTCCTCAAAAAGAAATGACCATTTCAAAACAACAGTAAATTTTAAAAACAGAAAGCAAATACTGAAGCTTATTGAAATCAGATCTACTGATTAATCATTATTTATATTGCCTGTCCAAACCATGTTGTATTCTGGGTAACACCTTTGACAAAATGACCGACCAGGAACCATATATAAGCAGCATCTTTCTCAAGGATTCCTGACCAATATTCCTCTTTCACAATTTAAGGGTATAATAATTAGTTTAAATGTATTTCATCTGATATCACGTAAACAGGATGGATTTATGGGGCCTGTGCCCAGAGCTTATGCTGTTGATCACCTGACTCAGTCTCATTCACTTTCACATTCACATCATGGATGATAGAAGCAACACCACTGCTGCACTTGCAAACGACGCGCCTCCCGCCTCTTTACGCCCCGTTGTGATAACTGTGCTAAGCCTGCTGTGCCATGTGTGCGTGTGTGTGCATGTGTGTGGATGGGCTGTCGAGTGAGAGAGGGAGAGAGTGAGCCAAAAGGTGGTTTATCCGGTCCTATGTGATTTCTAGACCACCGACTACGTCCTGAAGGGCTCACTCATCCAGGTAGCCAGGATCAGAACCACACATCAGCCATGACAAAAAGATGACTGTGGTTGCCCTGCATAGTCAGATCCATGAGGCTATAATCGACACTGAGGACCTAAGGAGGAGGAAACAGAGAGGCTCAGTGGACAAAGGAGAGATGAGCAACATATAAATATATGTTGAAATGGATGTAGTTCTATGTCTTTATATATATCTGTCTATTTTCATATATAAGCTTTTAAGAAAAGTTTAGGACATACTGCTGACCTACACACAGATAGTTGGCCCCAGCAGGAACTAATACATAACCCCACAACCCACCAAGAGGGTATGTAACAGAAGATTATGCAGACCCACCTGAAAAAATAAAATACACTAGCCTATTAAAGAAACAAGATTGTTTCGTTTGGATAACTGATGCATCAGACTGAATATACGAAGGAAAAGGTAGATTTAAAAACAAGCTTTAAGGAGAATTTATATTCCACAATGATGTGAATGTTCAAACACACAGCTGTCTCCTCGAGAGATCATAGCGTCACGACTTTCATCAGGTGACTCTCTCGGAGTTGGTACATCTTGATTTAGTGACTCGACTGCTGGCTCAGAGTGAATTTATTATTATTACCAGATGAGTCATCTGAATGTAAAGTTTGTAGCTGTGAATCAGAAGATGTGCTCACCATAAAACCACCATGGGTGCTGTCATTGTGGCTGAGGGGTTGTTGCATTATTCACTGAGCACCTCCACAGTTTGTCCCTAGATGACTTCATCATCACAGTCTGACTGTCTGTGCTGCTCTGAGACTTTGTTAAATACACACATTATGAGCTGTGCAATGTTTCAGTAATATCTTGTTAATTACACGTGAGGACAGATTTTACCCTTGTTGCAGTGTCTCAGACAGTTTCCATTGGATTAAAAATGAATTTTAGTGTTGTTTCTATTCGATGGGATGAGGCCATCCCTGGTTATATTCCTAATAGGACAGTTGGTGGAGGATGATAGCATGTACAACAGATCCTACAAGTCAAATGGTGACTGGTGGGGCTGGCACATGCTTGGTCCAGTCCTCACAATAATACAGAGATGGGGAAATTCATTTGTTACAAAGATAGAGGTCATTTGCTTTTGGGATTTTGTAGCCACACATCAATAACCACTTAAATTCCTTTCTCTGACACACACTCTTTCAGTTGATGCCATTACCCAGGATTCCTGCGGCCTCCTTGTCTTCTCAGGGTTGAGACTTGTCATACACATCTCATATAACTCCCACTGTGTGAATTATCTGTTGTGGTGTCAGGGTCAGATTTAGGAATACAAAGAGTAATAGTTTCAAACACCTAATATAAGGTAGAATGCACCAGCCTTTAATAGCCTTTGTGCATGTGGGTATCTGTGTGTGTGTGTGTGTGTGTGTGTGTATCCATGTCCGAGCTGAAGATGATTGTGCAGAAAGGTGATACTGGTTGAAGTTGCTGAGCTTCACTTTCTTCTTCTTTATGCCCTTCATTCCCTCTCTCTCTCTGTCCCTCTCTGTCTGTCTTGCATAGCACTAATGCTCTGAGGCTCATCCTCTCTGAATTTTCTGTCTGTGTGTCCCCGCTGTGTGCATCTCAGGTCCTCTGTGCTTCTGCTGATGTTTGCTTTTCAGCAGGACGGGGCATCCTGTGACTCGTTTCACCGTGGCATCCTCTGTTAACTGTAGTGGAGCAACAACAAACAGTGACATTAAAATGAAAACTGTTAATAATGTTGTTACATTCAGAGCCAAATGCATGGATGGATAGGTGATCGGGCTTGCTGGGCACAAGCTCAATAAAAAGATAGATCAGGGGGGCCATGAGCCAGAGCCCTTGAATGGAGTGAGTGTTATTAACATTTCTCATTAGAAAATCAAAGGTCTCAGTCAAACATAAGACTGTCCTGATCCCATGTTTTTGCTTCTGGTCCCAGTTCTTTAATGTTGCCTATAATGAGTCCACTATTGAAAAATGATGTATATTTCTTCCTTCACAATGCAGCTGTACAGTGTAAACAAACAGGTTATAATAAGCCAGTTATTAAATTAGTTAAGTTATTTAAATAGGTGGTTTTCGAGTGGATTTGCTCTTCATCTCCAGCATGAACAAAATATGAATTTCAGGTGCAGCAGCACTAAATTCTGGTTCTGGTTGCTGAAAAAGATTTAGCAAATACTGTGAGCAGAAGAAAGGCCTTTTATGGGGTCTGTGCCCAGACAAAATATTACAGTAATGCATGACCATTACTTCAAAGCGGGATTTAGTCTACATTCTCTTCATTCTTGTGAGTTGGTAGTCACTATTATTAGTGCATCATCTTATAGAAATGTGCCACATTCTTTAAGAAATATTGATTGACATAACAAAACTGCAACAAAATTGTTATCCAAACAAGTTTCATCACTGTGTTCAGGCCACAAAGAGATTTTTTTATACTTAGTGCATTATAACCCAAGGAATGGTGGATTTTTCGATACATGAGAGTTTAAAAACCTGATAATGATATTGTTACCAGTAGGTTTTTTTTTTTTTTTTTTTGCATAAACTCAGAATAAACCCTACATTTTTTTTGCACAATACTTGAATTCTTGTATATTGCACATTGATATACTTGTATCTAATACTGGCTGATATTTAGATCTTTATATAATTTTTTAATACATAAAATTATTCACTTTTACAGACTTAATAGTGGTTTAGTTTAGAATAAAAAAAACATTGAAGTAAACATTTGTATTTGTATGCACACAGTTATCCCTAATTGAAAGAACTGTATTTTTCACAACATGTGGGTGCAGGTAAAACCAGACTGAATTAGGTTTTCTTTCTTTTTTTGGTTCAGAAAATGATCAGAAACACAGAAACAAGAGACTTAAGTATGTGAAGTTCACAGACTAAACTCTCCTTGGTGTTTTTGTGTTAGCTGTAGATGATGCACTGAAGCATACAGGATAAAAATGTTAGGAAATGGAACACATCAGCTTTACTACGTCATTCAAAATTCACCTTCATCAACAAATCATCATCAAATATAGACAAGCTCATGATCAGATCAATGGCTGATTTAAAGAAGGTTTAGTTTAGTGAGGTCACCTTAGTTCAGCTTTGGTTTAGTGGGTTAATTACGCTCTGTGTGTGTGAGGCCTTAGAGTCGGGGGCAGAGGGAGAAGTATCACAGAAACCCTTAATGATCAATTCCCTAGTGTCCTCTCTGAAATATGAATTTGGAAGAGAAAAATGGGTTGCCAGTGTGTGTCTGTGTGTGTGCAGACGTCTGTGTGTATGTGTGTGTGTGTGTTGGCCTGAATAAAATAAGCCACCAAGAAGCTTCATCAGACACCTGAGTGCCAGAGCTTTTGTATGACCTACTTCTTTCTCAGGGGGAAACAGTTGCGAGGAACCCATTCACTTGCCATCATCAGTCATTGTTTATATAGCTTAGTGTATTCATTGATGTAAAAAGCAAAGAAATAGAGACAAAGAATAAGTGGAATGGTACTCAGAAGAGTGCATACCTCCACCAAGGCCAAACAATCCTACACACGTCTGTCAAGCTCTTATAATAGAAAAATAACAGTAACAAGGAAGTACCAGATCCGGATTATTATCTGGATCAGCACCAAATCGTACAAACATCAAGTCATCAAGATTCATAATGTCCTGAGAAATACACCAACATGTAGAAAAATTCCCTACCTTACAATGTTAAGGAAAGTGATTAAAAAATTTCTGGACCTGCCCCTTGAACCAGAGCCGCAATAATATCGAATGAGTTCTCCCCTGGCCCATGTCCCATCCCTCCTCCATGTGTGGTGCAAATCGGTTCAGTACTTTTTGCATAATGCTGCTGACAAACAAACAAAGACAAACACATTCCCGAGCCTGCTAGAGAATCATGATGTTTTTAAGTTTTGTTCAGCATCAAGGTAATCGAGTGATATGGCTACGCTGATAACACGGACAGCAAATAGCTAAGTTAGCATACTTTTAATGTCACCAGTTTGTTAAAATGTTTTCATATATATAGGCAAAAAAAACTTGGTGCAAGATGAAGCCCACTGAATCTCTGTATGCTCTCCAAATCCATTGCAATTGTCTCAGTTTTGACTGAGGGGGGCCACAGTGCCAGACTTTGAAACTCTTTGGTCAAGTCAAGGATTTCAGGCTAAACAGATCAACCTCAAAAGAGAAAGACACAAAGTGAGTAATTGATTTTATTTTTACTCATATATTGCCTTCATTTCTTTCATACAGGGGCGTCCTGTGACTCCTGACAGAGAAGAGGAGCCTTCATTGCCATAGCTACCTCTCCTCTCCCCTTTCACCCCCTTTCTTCACCTGTTGAGTGTCTGTTTTTCACTTTCTATCCCTCCACATCCTCCATCACCTGTCACCATGACAACCTCAGCCCTGCGCCGGCAGGTGAAGAATATTGTGCACAACTATTCAGAAGCAGAGATCAAGGTATTTTAAAAGAACTGTGTTCTCTTCTTCTGCCATTGATGTGCAACTGTTTGTATGTGTTGCTGTTGAGTCATGTCACATCAAAACACATCAGAGCAAAACTCTACACTTTGATACCTGTAATATTTCTATTTTATGATACTGTTACTGTGGATGAGAAAGAACGTTAATATGCATAAAATGTAAATATGAGAAGGAATGGACATCGTGGTTCCTCTGCCGGCGATGTGTAGGTTCGTGAGGCCACTTCAAACGACCCATGGGGCCCGTCCTCGTCTCTAATGTCCGAGATTGCTGACTTGACCTTCAACGTGGTGGCGTTTGCTGAGGTTATGGGCATGGTTTGGAAACGCCTCAACGACAGCGGCAAGAACTGGAGACACGTTTACAAGGTGACCAAAGGAAAGAAAGTGTCCGTTCAGTATAATCTATAAATGGCTTTAACTTTTAATCATAAGTCCTCTTTCACTGTGTATTTCTCTGTCATTCTTACTTTAGATTTATCTCACCACCTTTTCCCTCAGTCCCTCCATTTAAAAAAAAACATTCCTGGTGTTTTTTTTTTTCCTTTCGCTCGTTACAAAGCTGTACTTACAGTTGCAGTGTGTAGCATAGAGATGTAACAAAATGCTGATGTTGGAGTATCAGTGTGGTAATCAGCATTTGCCTCCAGGCCCTGACTCTGTTGGATTACCTGCTGAAGACAGGATCAGAGAGAGTGGCCCAGCAGTGCCGTGAGAACGCCTTCACTATTCAGGTACTGGACTGTAACTAGAGGAGAACCTCGGCAGTCTGAACGCCTCAGGAATAGAACTGGTTTATTGTTTATTGTTCATTTGGTATCGTCGTTAGTTGTTACCTTGGTAACCACTACTCTTCCCAGGGTCTGTATTAAAAAAAACTGTTTTATACACATTGAAAGAAATGGACCATGGAATCCAGCACAATAAAGTATTAAACAATGAACAGAGCAATCAACCAGAGAAAATATGCTCAGTTCAGAAAGTCAAATAACACAGTACCCTCTTTTCTCTTTTTTACTGGATTCTGGAGATAAAACCACACAGTCAAGATATAATTATTATTTGGGTGAGTAAAAATAGTAAAAAATACAGGGATTAAAATAAAAAAGAATTTAACAAACTATAATTTACATTTATATTTACAAACTTTCTTCCCCGAACAGCCTGAAATATTGTTATATTTCCAGATTACTGAGGTTTTCCTGCATCTTAACCACAACTTGAACTGTACATTCTTTCAAAAGTTCATGTTGACAAGTATGAAAATTAGCTTTGTCTACGTGTGGTACAGACGCTACGCGACTTCCAGTACGTGGACCGCGACGGCAGAGACCAGGGGGCCAACGTGAGGGAAAAAGCACGCCAGCTGGTGTGCCTCCTCCGGGACGAGGAGCGACTCCGTCAGGAGAGGAGTCAAGCTCTGAAGACCAAGGAGCGAATGGCCGGGGGAGGCAGCGGAGGAGGCGGGGGCGTCTATGGAGGCATACCGCCGTCTTACCACCCAGGCAGGCGGACGAGCCAGCCCAGCATGGCTGTGCTGTACGGGGAGGAGTTCAGCCGCTCCAGAGGCTCTCCGTCCTCCTTTAACTGTGAGCACTGTGGGTATTTAAAGTCAGAACTTACCTGGAGCACTGAACTGCTTCTTTTATGTGTTGGCAACTTGTGAATAAATGAATGAAGGGTTAAAAATACTCGCTTGTGCTCAGGCTTGTCGCCACATCCCTAATGAAATGCATTTTGTGCTGTAGCCCAGCGCTCTGGACAAGCCGCCAGATAGATTATCAATACTGCAGCGTAGGCCTGAAAATATTTAAATCAGGCACACACTTCCTGTGCTCTGCATCAATCTGACCATTTCTCCTCACACTCTCTCACTCTTTACCTCCCTCAAACTCTCCCCCCACTCCCTCCGCAGCCTCGTCCTCGTCTCCTCGTGCCGCCTCAGACCTGGAGCAGGCTCGACCTCAGACCAGCGGAGAGGAGGAGCTGCAGCTCCAGCTGGCCTTAGCCATGAGCAGGGAGGAGAGTCAGAAGGTAAAACAGAACACACACACACACACACACAGGCACATGTTTAGATAATGTGTAATTGCCAGCATACCCTCCCCTCTCCTCCACACACACACACACACACTCACGTCCTCATGTCTCATTGCCTCTTGATGATTCCAGTAATGAAAATTTTGTGACAAACGTTCTGAAAATTCGCCCACCTTCATCTAGCTAGCCCTTCCTTCCCCTGTTACCATAGAGATGGATGAAGAAGACACACAACTACAGATTGCTTTAAGCCTTAGCCAAAAGGAGCATGAGCAGGTACACACACACACACAGACACACCTCACTCCTTACAGCCCTTTGTCAACGTTTTGTAACCCTCTAGCTGCGTGTCTTACTGTGTATTTGATGACATGGCTCTCATGTTTTAACTTAAATGTGTCTCTATGGTTAACTAAGGACTTCTTCCCTAACTTTTTCCTTCCTTGCATCCTTCATCAGCCACTTTTCTCCTTTCCAGGACCTCTGCTGTATCTCCCACCAGCTCTCAAACTGTACAGATTTTGTTCTCTTCATCCCTCCTCTTTTGGTAGTGCTCCAGTTTTTAATATCTCTTTTCTCACACAATTTATGTTTAAACTTCTACATGTAATTTTGGAGGATTTTCACTTCTCTCCCCCTGCTCTGCTCTAATCCAGCCTCTGCGCTTTGTCAACTAAATATTTCAACAGCACAAAAAAGTACTGGTGCTGCCTTCGTTTTGCTGGACTAAGCCAAAGAGTGTTTCACTAACGGCAGTGTGTGTTTGTGTGTTGTGTGCCTGTGTGCTTCCAAGCTCATTGCCGTGGCGATAATGTTGATGATGTCACGATGCCGCCCCTGCAGGAGCAGCGCTGTCGCCAAGGAGACGAGTCTCTGTTACAGAAGGCCCTGGATGAGAGCCGGAGAGAGAGCCAGTCAGGGACACAGGAGGTGAGTTTAAAAACGTGTGTGTGTGTGTGTGTGTGTGTGTGTGTGCGTGCGCTGTACAATATGCGTGTGGGTGCATGCATGGTACATGAGTGTGCCTTTGCATGGAGAGGTGGGCAGGTGCATTTGTAGGTGGTGGCTGGCAGGCATTTAGAGAATGAAGTAGAGTTTATGGCGTGGACTGTGGGGTAGGGAGGGAAATGAGACGAAAAAAAAAAACATAGATCAGCATAATGAGCGAGGGTTTGAGAGAGAAACAGTAGAGAGCTGAGGGAGGAGAAAGAGGTGCCTGCTGAATGATAATGACTCTGTCTTGTCTAACCTTGAGCTCAGCATGACATTTCCCTGAAAGCATACTCCTTATCTTGTATCACACCAGCTCCCTTTACTCATTGGCCTGTCAGGAAGCCAATCAGAGTCACAGGCTGTCTTATGTAAAAGTCCCCATTGCTTGTAATTGGTCATATTATATTCTTATCATTATCATCTGGTACTTTCAGGTGCTCCATAGAAAAAAACATGGAAATCAGGATCAGGAAAAAACATTATAAGAAAGCTCATGACTGACTGACGTAATACCTGACATATTCACAAGGTCAGATACATGTCGTAGCACATCATGCCTTGTATCATTATACATGCAAAAGTTACATTTCATTTTTGCCTTTTTATGTGATGCTGTAATTTTGTGAAATTTGCAATGGATGCAGCAAGACTACATTCTTAATAATCCACTTCGCATATGTTTTAAGACATAAAAAAATATTATGGTTTTCAATCACCCTGCAATAAATTCTTAAAACTATACCCCTTCTTTGTCATTGAAAAGTACACCGAAAAGTCAATTCTCAGTGTTTACACACTGGAGGTTTCAAGTTTCCTTACATCACACATGTGTAAGCCACATATTGGACCATGATTGGACCTTCATGTGATTATGAGTGAGTATGTTTTAGAGACAAAGAGGTCCCTACGTCCACAAAGATCAGGACAAATCCTTCAAACTGTAGTTTGATAGTATGGAGTTAGGAGAGGCAGGAGGGGCAGAAGAGAGATGATTCATGTGGTGAACTTTTGTTCCAGGCTGAATTTCCAAACCCCGGACGTCACTGTTAAAATGTTATGTTCAGTATCTTTGTTTCCTTTGACGTTACAGCACTGATTTGTGCAGATTTATCTTGAATTGCATTATGACATTGACATGTGACATAATTTTGTGGTGTAATTTTTATCGTATGAAAAGATTTTAAAAACTCTCTCTTATGTTAATCATGTAATAAATGAAGGACATTTTCTGTTTTGAAATTTCTTGTTGCTGGTAGTAAATTATGGCTGCTGCTGTGTAAATTGTTTTTATCTATATTATCATTTTTTATATGCTGTATTCACACAAAGTAAGGATCCCTAAAATTTGGATGCCAAAGTGTCTTTTTTTTCTTCTTTTTTTTTATAATGATGCCACATGTGCAGTGTATTTTAGTTTGAACAGTAAACAAAATTTTTGTAGCAGACTGCACTGCGGTCTGCTCAACTGTGCTGCTCTGCAAACTCAGGTCCTGCAGAGTAATCTAAACAGCTGAGTCCAGATGCAGCCTGACAAATTTATGAAATGATGACACTGTTTCTGAATCACCTTGGGCAATTTTCACTGCATTATGTAATGTAATCATTCTGCCAACATACAATATACATCAATGCCAAATCAACAGACAGGTTATACGTATACAACACCAAACCATCTGTGATATCTATCTGTGATTATCACTGGCTTTCTGATATAGTGTATTAATTAGACTCTACAACAGACCAGTGAGTAATTCTGTAACTTGCAGGGACACTTGAAAATGCTCCTGCTGTTCTAAATGTGTGCTTTCAGTAGAGCGGCAGTGAAACATAAGCAGCTGTAAATATTCACGCTCAAAGGAAACAGTTCAGCATAGTTTCCAATTCTGCTTGATTCACAGACATTTACACCATTAATTCTGTCTCAACTGCTTCACTTCACCAAGGTCTGCCAAGCTGAATGTCTAAATAGTGTTTTAAAGTAATTTTCACATCTATTATACAGTCACATTCACCGTGACAGTTCCCATACTCTCTTCCACAGATCTTAACAGGGTTGAACTTTCTTTTCTTCTTATTAAGAGTCTCCTATTGCTCAAAAACCCAGGCAGTCACACAAACCTGGAAACACATAAGAGAATGTTTGTAAGACTTTTTGCTCCCCCTGTAGTCAGCCATGTTGGACCTGGTGGACATATTTGGCCCATCATCTGAGCCCCCGCCTCCTCCTAGTGACCCTTGGAACTCAGCTCAGCCCACCTGTGATGTCACCTCTGACCCCTGGGACTCTGTAGGTGGGTGGCTCATCGCAGATACACTGAAACACCCGCACACATTCAGTCCAATATAATGCTAGACCTAGCATTGCTTTGTGTCCTGTCATGTTCTGTGAATCTGTGTGTTTTTAATGCTTCATGCTGAGTTTTGTCTTTTCGATCTGTCTGTCATAACAGCAGTTCACTCCAGCACTCCTGTGATTGGTAGTCCTTGGACAGCCCGCCCCTCCTCCTCCAATGCGTCCAATCCTTGGGCCCCATGTGCCGACTCACACACAGACCCCTGGGAAGCAGCACACGTCTCCTCCAGTCCTGTCAATCATGCGTGGGACAGCCCAACAGACGGAGGTGCAATACTTTTCAGAGACACTGACCAGCCTGACGAGCTCTTCTCAGTGTGAACAACACACACTTATTGTAGTTTTCAGTGTCTGCCTATGATTCTACTGTTTTCATCAGTTTTCATTTTTCTATGCAGGTGGTGATGGGACAGATCCATTTGCTGCACAGGAAGAGGAGAAGCCTAAACAAGAGGTTCCTCAAGTGTCTCCTCCTCAACCTGCCAGTCCCACAGGTGATGTGGTACAAGACAGCAGACAGCCAGAAGTACTCTACATTTGGACTTCACAGGAGCAATAAATCTCCTGCAAAAGATCTTGTTCTAGCATGAGCTACTGGACAGCCGGCAGACATCTTGACCGTCTTACCACCTGGGCAGGTGGATGAAGCAGCCCGAGTGTTGAGTTGACTTGGTCGTAACCAATAGACATACTGTACACAGCCAGTGAAAATGGCAAGGAAAAGTTCGTTAATATAGAACATTTGATAGACAGAGAAAAACTTAGTGTGTTTTATCTAAAGGAAGTAAGCAAGGAATGAAGGAAAGACAGAAATTAACAACCTATTATATGGAATTTTTTTAAGTGATGTGTTTTTGTCAAACCTTCATCTAACTTAACCCATTTGGTTTCATCCAAACACACTCTGGTGCACTTGCCCAGTCGGTAGAATTTGTTTGAGCCGGTGTGAAAACTGTCAGTCGAACCCCAGCGCAGACCAAACAAGAGAGACTTGCTTGAAAAAGGTCTCACTCTGCTTTCAGATGGCCTCAGGTGTACGGCTAACCACAGCATCATTTGATAATAGACATGTCATTTTAGCCTGATTTCAAAAGCTCAACTACCAATAAATCCCTCTGCTGGTTGTGAACTGATCAGGAACCAACCTTATAATCAGTCTGTATAAGAGATGTAATATTTAAGGAAATAATTCGGTAACCATGGTAACAAGTATTAGCATAAGCATGTGAGTGCAAGGATTTTTCCTGATTGGTCAGACAGCCAGCTAAAACAAAGTGTGTGTATGATGTAGCGATCACACAGTAATTCCTTGTTTTTTCATCATTGGTCATAATATACAATTGATTTTTGTGGTCTAATGTTCATAATCAGTTATTTCTTTATGAGCTCTTTGCAACACCAGAGAACATAACTAAACACATTAGAAGCATTAATGCACTGTATAAACTGCGGTCGGTTACCAGACTTTCTCTCGTGTGGGTCCTGATAATGCGCTGATGATGCAGGATGACATTGCCAAACAGTCCAGTCAGTGCGTTCCCTGTCAGTCTGTATAACTTTATAACTGTATAACTTTACTCCTCTTGGTTTGTTTGTAAAAGTCAGTGTGAATACAAACCAGACCAGAACTAAAATGCAACATTGCATCATTCTCTCCTCTGGTCTGGATCAAACAAACGAACATGCAACATCATATTGCATCATCTTTCCTCCACACCTCTATTTAAGTTTTATTTTCTCTCTGCCTGAAGCAGATGCAGAGCTGTTTGGGGTAAAGCCGGACTCGGACCCATTTTCTGGAGCGGATTCTAAACCAGATCCGTTTGGTGCCGAGCCTCCTGTGAAACACCAGGTAAATGGCCGAGAGTCTGCCAGCCCAGAGATGTTTGACCTATCCCGGCTAGCACCCCCGCTCAGCGCCCCGCCTACACGTGTGTGTCGGACCCCAGAGGCCTTTCTAGGACCTACGGGGGCATCGCTGGTCAATTTAGATGCTCTGATCCCCCCCCAACCCTCCCAGCAAGACGCACAATAACCCCTTCCTCTCAGGTAACAATTAATTGCACTTACAAAAATCTTAGTTATTAAAATAATTCCCAACCCACAAATCCTGTCTTTATTTCTCCTCAGGTCTGAGTGCTCCGTCTCCCACCAACCCCTTCCACTGCGACCAGCCTCGCCTTACCCTCAACCAAATGCGACCATCCTCCACATCCCCGCTGCCCCCCCACATGCTCTCCTACAGCCCGTCCCTACCTCTCCCCCTGACCCACCAGCCGCCCATCCTCCCCTCCTCTCTCACACAACCTCCCGCCGGACTCCTGGACCTTCCCTCCAACCTCCCCCAGCCCCTGCTCCCTCTCTCTCCACGACCGGCAGCCCGTGCCCAGTCACAGACACAGACACACAGCCACAACCCCTTCCTCTGAGACCCCCCCCCTCCTCACCCTTCAAACTCTGGTCTGCTGAGGGAGACGACAGAATGGACTGTTTTTGGATCAATCTATGCTGACTACAGTGAGACTAGTTGAAATGAGCCTGAGCCGGATCCTGGTCTGATGTCATTGTGCACACTTGAAGTGGATAAAAACTTGGACTGGATGTATTTGTGTCTGTCTAAAAGACACATCAGCTGCTATATTAACCTGAACTCTTGAAGAAAAGCTAACTCGCACACACACACATACACACACACATTCAAACATGCACTCAGGCACACTTCAGGGTGCACAGACACAAACATTGTGCACAGACACGAACATGCACACGCCACCAGACTAACAGGGTGTATCTCAAAAAGTCCCTTCGATGCCTTTTCCCCCCTCATCAACAGCCACAACTCCGAGCACCCTTCGACCACAGAGACAGAACTGTTCCTTTGGAAGACTGGGATGAAGCCACACACTTTGATTGTCCACCGAGATTCACCAGGATCCTTACCGCTGCTGCTTCACCGACGAAAGCACGAATGCATCCCACCCCCCCTCGAGACTCCAAGCTATTCTATTCTGCTGAGCACCTGAGATGAGTTCTTCAAATAAATCCTTTTTTTCTGATGAGTCAAATAGTATCTTGAGCTTTCTTGGCACAATTGAATCATTGGAGATGACCCAAAAGTGTGTTACTGTAAGATTCAAGAAAACACACAGCGCTGTTCAAGAACTAATTGACTCAGGTATTCCTTCCCACACATGATGATATCTGTTTTGCATTGCCTTGTTACCTTGCGAGCTCAATAGCATCTGGTCATAAGTTAGCTAAGTTATTTGTCCTATAGGGCGAGTAGCTCCCAACAGGATTCAGGTGGATTCAAAACTGGACTAATACCAGCCTAAGCTAGACCTTACTGTCTCAATCTGGACCTAAACTGATCACTGATTGTACCCTATCTGACCCGTGTGCCTGTCTCTACAGCTGACCCACAATGCATTCCCGGCTGGTTCGTATTGGCGCCATTGAGGAGGACCTCAGGGAGACCGCTCTGTCCCTCCTCCAAAGAGATTCAACCTTAGTGAACGGAAAGGCATTTATCTACAGAAAAAAAATGACAGAGAGATCAATAACTATTTCACATGTGGGCATAAAAGCAAGGGATGAAGAAAACAGTTAAAGGAGGAGGGACAGAGCGGTCTCCCTGAGGTCCTCCTCAATGGCGCCAATACGAACCAGCCGGGAATGCATTGTGGGTCAGCTGTAGAGACAGGCACACGGGTCAGATAGGGTACAATCAGTGATCAGTTTAGGTCCAGATTGAGACAGTAAGGTCTAGCTTAGGCTGGTATTAGTCCAGTTTTGAATCCACCTGAATCCTGTTGGGAGCTACTCGCCCTATAGGACAAATAACTTAGCTAACTTATGACCAGATGCTATTGAGCTCGCAAGGTAACAAGGCAATGCAAAACAGATATCATCATGTGTGGGAAGGAATACCTGAGTCAATTAGTTCTTGAACAGCGCTGTGTGTTTTCTTGAATCTTACAGTAACACACTTTTGGGTCATCTCCAATGATTCAATTGTGCCAAGAAAGCTCAAGATACTATTTGACTCATCAGAAAAAAAGGATTTATTTGAAGAACTCATCTCAGGTGCTCAGCAGAATAGAATAGCTTGGAGTCTCGAGGGGGGGTGGGATGCATTCGTGCTTTCGTCGGTGAAGCAGCAGCGGTAAGGATCCTGGTGAATCTCGGTGGACAATCAAAGTGTGTGGCTTCATCCCAGTCTTCCAAAGGAACAGTTCTGTCTCTGTGGTCGAAGGGTGCTCGGAGTTGTGGCTGTTGATGAGGGGGGAAAAGGCATCGAAGGGACTTTTTGAGATACACCCTGTTAGTCTGGTGGCGTGTGCATGTTCGTGTCTGTGCACAATGTTTGTGTCTGTGCACCCTGAAGTGTGCCTGAGTGCATGTTTGAATGTGTGTGTGTATGTGTGTGTGTGCGAGTTAGCTTTTCTTCAAGAGTTCAGGTTAATATAGCAGCTGATGTGTCTTTTAGACAGACACAAATACATCCAGTCCAAGTTTTTATCCACTTCAAGTGTGCACAATGACATCAGACCAGGATCCGGCTCAGGCTCATTTCAACTAGTCTCACTGTAGTCAGCATAGATTGATCCAAAAACAGTCCATTCTGTCGTCTCCCTCAGCAGACCAGAGTTTGAAGGGTGAGGAGGGGGGGGGTCTCAGAGGAAGGGGTTGTGGCTGTGTGTCTGTGTCTGTGACTGGGCACGGGCTGCCGGTCGTGGAGAGAGAGGGAGCAGGGGCTGGGGGAGGTTGGAGGGAAGGTCCAGGAGTCCGGCGGGAGGTTGTGTGAGAGAGGAGGGGAGGATGGGCGGCTGGTGGGTCAGGGGGAGAGGTAGGGACGGGCTGTAGGAGAGCATGTGGGGGGGCAGCGGGGATGTGGAGGATGGTCGCATTTGGTTGAGGGTAAGGCGAGGCTGGTCGCAGTGGAAGGGGTTGGTGGGAGACGGAGCACTCAGACCTGAGGAGAAATAAAGACAGGATTTGTGGGTTGGGAATTATTTTAATAACTAAGATTTTTGTAAGTGCAATTAATTGTTACCTGAGAGGAAGGGGTTATTGTGCGTCTTGCTGGGAGGGTTGGGGGGGATCAGAGCATCTAAATTGACCAGCGATGCCCCCGTAGGTCCTAGAAAGGCCTCTGGGGTCCGACACACACGTGTAGGCGGGGCGCTGAGCGGGGCTGCTAGCCGGGATAGGTCAAACATCTCTGGGCTGGCAGACTCTCGGCCATTTACCTGGTGTTTCACAGGAGGCTCGGCACCAAACGGATCTGGTTTAGAATCCGCTCCAGAAAATGGGTCCGAGTCCGGCTTTACCCCAAACAGCTCTGCATCTGCTTCAGGCAGAGAGAAAATAAAACTTAAATAGAGGTGTGGAGGAAAGATGATGCAATATGATGTTGCATGTTCGTTTGTTTGATCCAGACCAGAGGAGAGAATGATGCATGTTGCATTTTAGTTCTGGTCTGGTTTGTATTCACACTGACTTTTACAAACAAACCAAGAGGAGTAAAGTTATACAGTTATAAAGTTATACAGACTGACAGGGAACGCACTGACTGGACTGTTTGGCAATGTCATCCTGCATCATCAGCGCATTATCAGGACCCACACGAGAGAAAGTCTGGTAACCGACCGCAGTTTATACAGTGCATTAATGCTTCTAATGTGTTTAGTTATGTTCTCTGGTGTTGCAAAGAGCTCATAAAGAAATAACTGATTATGAACATTAGACCACAAAAATCAATTGTATATTATGACCAATGATGAAAAAACAAGGAATTACTGTGTGATCGCTACATCATACACACACTTTGTTTTAGCTGGCTGTCTGACCAATCAGGAAAAATCCTTGCACTCACATGCTTATGCTAATACTTGTTACCATGGTTACCGAATTATTTCCTTAAATATTTACATCTCTTATACAGACTGATTATAAGGTTGGTTCCTGATCAGTTCACAACCAGCAGAGGGATTTATTGGTAGTTGAGCTTTTGAAATCAGGCTAAAATGACATGTCTATTATCAAATGATGCTGTGGTTAGCCGTACACCTGAGGCCATCTGAAAGCAGAGTGAGACCTTTTTCAAGCAAGTCTCTCTTGTTTGGTCTGCGCTGGGGTTCGACTGACAGTTTTCACACCGGCTCAAACAAATTCTACCGACTGGGCAAGTGCACCAGAGTGTGTTTGGATGAAACCAAATGGGTTAAGTTAGATGAAGGTTTGACAAAAACACATCACTTAAAAAAATTCCATATAATAGGTTGTTAATTTCTGTCTTTCCTTCATTCCTTGCTTACTTCCTTTAGATAAAACACACTAAGTTTTTCTCTGTCTATCAAATGTTCTATATTAACGAACTTTTCCTTGCCATTTTCACTGGCTGTGTACAGTATGTCTATTGGTTACGACCAAGTCAACTCAACACTCGGGCTGCTTCATCCACCTGCCCAGGTGGTAAGACGGTCAAGATGTCTGCCGGCTGTCCAGTAGCTCATGCTAGAACAAGATCTTTTGCAGGAGATTTATTGCTCCTGTGAAGTCCAAATGTAGAGTACTTCTGGCTGTCTGCTGTCTTGTACCACATCACCTGTGGGACTGGCAGGTTGAGGAGGAGACACTTGAGGAACCTCTTGTTTAGGCTTCTCCTCTTCCTGTGCAGCAAATGGATCTGTCCCATCACCACCTGCATAGAAAAATGAAAACTGATGAAAACAGTAGAATCATAGGCAGACACTGAAAACTACAATAAGTGTGTGTTGTTCACACTGAGAAGAGCTCGTCAGGCTGGTCAGTGTCTCTGAAAAGTATTGCACCTCCGTCTGTTGGGCTGTCCCACGCATGATTGACAGGACTGGAGGAGACGTGTGCTGCTTCCCAGGGGTCTGTGTGTGAGTCGGCACATGGGGCCCAAGGATTGGACGCATTGGAGGAGGAGGGGCGGGCTGTCCAAGGACTACCAATCACAGGAGTGCTGGAGTGAACTGCTGTTATGACAGACAGATCGAAAAGACAAAACTCAGCATGAAGCATTAAAAACACACAGATTCACAGAACATGACAGGACACAAAGCAATGCTAGGTCTAGCATTATATTGGACTGAATGTGTGCGGGTGTTTCAGTGTATCTGCGATGAGCCACCCACCTACAGAGTCCCAGGGGTCAGAGGTGACATCACAGGTGGGCTGAGCTGAGTTCCAAGGGTCACTAGGAGGAGGCGGGGGCTCAGATGATGGGCCAAATATGTCCACCAGGTCCAACATGGCTGACTACAGGGGGAGCAAAAAGTCTTACAAACATTCTCTTATGTGTTTCCAGGTTTGTGTGACTGCCTGGGTTTTTGAGCAATAGGAGACTCTTAATAAGAAGAAAAGAAAGTTCAACCCTGTTAAGATCTGTGGAAGAGAGTATGGGAACTGTCACGGTGAATGTGACTGTATAATAGATGTGAAAATTACTTTAAAACACTATTTAGACATTCAGCTTGGCAGACCTTGGTGAAGTGAAGCAGTTGAGACAGAATTAATGGTGTAAATGTCTGTGAATCAAGCAGAATTGGAAACTATGCTGAACTGTTTCCTTTGAGCGTGAATATTTACAGCTGCTTATGTTTCACTGCCGCTCTACTGAAAGCACACATTTAGAACAGCAGGAGCATTTTCAAGTGTCCCTGCAAGTTACAGAATTACTCACTGGTCTGTTGTAGAGTCTAATTAATACACTATATCAGAAAGCCAGTGATAATCACAGATAGATATCACAGATGGTTTGGTGTTGTATACGTATAACCTGTCTGTTGATTTGGCATTGATGTATATTGTATGTTGGCAGAATGATTACATTACATAATGCAGTGAAAATTGCCCAAGGTGATTCAGAAACAGTGTCATCATTTCATAAATTTGTCAGGCTGCATCTGGACTCAGCTGTTTAGATTACTCTGCAGGACCTGAGTTTGCAGAGCAGCACAGTTGAGCAGACCGCAGTGCAGTCTGCTACAAAAATTTTGTTTACTGTTCAAACTAAAATACACTGCACATGTGGCATCATTATAAAAAAAAAGAAGAAAAAAAAGACACTTTGGCATCCAAATTTTAGGGATCCTTACTTTGTGTGAATACAGCATATAAAAAATGATAATATAGATAAAAACAATTTTACACAGCAGCAGCCATAATTTACTACCAGCAACAAGAAATTTCAAAACAGAAAATGTCCTTCATTTATTACATGATTAACATAAGAGAGAGTTTTTAAAATCTTTTCATACGATAAAAATTACACCACAAAATTATGTCACATGTCAATGTCATAATGCAATTCAAGATAAATCTGCACAAATCAGTGCTGTAACGTCAAAGGAAACAAAGATACTGAACATAACATTTTAACAGTGACGTCCGGGGTTTGGAAATTCAGCCTGGAACAAAAGTTCACCACATGAATCATCTCTCTTCTGCCCCTCCTGCCTCTCCTAACTCCATACTATCAAACTACAGTTTGAAGGATTTGTCCTGATCTTTGTGGACGTAGGGACCTCTTTGTCTCTAAAACATACTCACTCATAATCACATGAAGGTCCAATCATGGTCCAATATGTGGCTTACACATGTGTGATGTAAGGAAACTTGAAACCTCCAGTGTGTAAACACTGAGAATTGACTTTTCGGTGTACTTTCAATGACAAAGAAGGGGTATAGTTTTAAGAATTTATTGCAGGGTGATTGAAAACCATAATATTTTTTTATGTCTTAAAACATATGCGAAGTGGATTATTAAGAATGTAGTCTTGCTGCATCCATTGCAAATTTCACAAAATTACAGCATCACATAAAAAGGCAAAAATGAAATGTAACTTTTGCATGTATAATGATACAAGGCATGATGTGCTACGACATGTATCTGACCTTGTGAATATGTCAGGTATTACGTCAGTCAGTCATGAGCTTTCTTATAATGTTTTTTCCTGATCCTGATTTCCATGTTTTTTTCTATGGAGCACCTGAAAGTACCAGATGATAATGATAAGAATATAATATGACCAATTACAAGCAATGGGGACTTTTACATAAGACAGCCTGTGACTCTGATTGGCTTCCTGACAGGCCAATGAGTAAAGGGAGCTGGTGTGATACAAGATAAGGAGTATGCTTTCAGGGAAATGTCATGCTGAGCTCAAGGTTAGACAAGACAGAGTCATTATCATTCAGCAGGCACCTCTTTCTCCTCCCTCAGCTCTCTACTGTTTCTCTCTCAAACCCTCGCTCATTATGCTGATCTATGTTTTTTTTTTTCGTCTCATTTCCCTCCCTACCCCACAGTCCACGCCATAAACTCTACTTCATTCTCTAAATGCCTGCCAGCCACCACCTACAAATGCACCTGCCCACCTCTCCATGCAAAGGCACACTCATGTACCATGCATGCACCCACACGCATATTGTACAGCGCACGCACACACACACACACACACACACACACACGTTTTTAAACTCACCTCCTGTGTCCCTGACTGGCTCTCTCTCCGGCTCTCATCCAGGGCCTTCTGTAACAGAGACTCGTCTCCTTGGCGACAGCGCTGCTCCTGCAGGGGCGGCATCGTGACATCATCAACATTATCGCCACGGCAATGAGCTTGGAAGCACACAGGCACACAACACACAAACACACACTGCCGTTAGTGAAACACTCTTTGGCTTAGTCCAGCAAAACGAAGGCAGCACCAGTACTTTTTTGTGCTGTTGAAATATTTAGTTGACAAAGCGCAGAGGCTGGATTAGAGCAGAGCAGGGGGAGAGAAGTGAAAATCCTCCAAAATTACATGTAGAAGTTTAAACATAAATTGTGTGAGAAAAGAGATATTAAAAACTGGAGCACTACCAAAAGAGGAGGGATGAAGAGAACAAAATCTGTACAGTTTGAGAGCTGGTGGGAGATACAGCAGAGGTCCTGGAAAGGAGAAAAGTGGCTGATGAAGGATGCAAGGAAGGAAAAAGTTAGGGAAGAAGTCCTTAGTTAACCATAGAGACACATTTAAGTTAAAACATGAGAGCCATGTCATCAAATACACAGTAAGACACGCAGCTAGAGGGTTACAAAACGTTGACAAAGGGCTGTAAGGAGTAGAGGTGTGTCTGTGTGTGTGTGTGTACCTGCTCATGCTCCTTTTGGCTAAGGCTTAAAGCAATCTGTAGTTGTGTGT
>BRZM01001149.1:0-13544 GCA_033238685.1 Lates japonicus | reverse complement strand
TTGGATTTCTGTTTTAACTGGTCATAAAATATATGATGATCTTCATCTAAGTCACACCTAGAAACAAACACAATGTGCTTAAGCTAATGACACACAAACAATTATAATTTATGTCAGTATTGATCATGCTCATTCAGCGTTCACATTGCTGGGGGAAAAGTAAGTCAACCCTTGGATTTAATAGCTGGTCGAACCTCCTTTGGCAGCAGTAACCCTCAAACAGGAGCTTCAAGTGGCTGCAGATCAGACACAATTTCCTACAGAACTGCTTCTCTTGGAGATTTACTTCAGCAAGTCATTGCCTTGTTGTATCACCCACCTCTACTGAGCTACCCCTGGTGGACAGCCACCCTGACATCATCCTGTAAGGCGCACTGTGATGAGTAGCAGCTTCCTCCGTGGTGTCCTGTCATGGATGCACCATGATTTATGTACAGTAGGCTCATGAATAGAGATTCTAACCAGCTCTGATGATTTGTTTACACCTTTTGGTGCTACTATTTTCTTTTTTCTTTTTTAAGAACAATACAATGCTTTCTGTGTTATTAGTTAAAATAGATTGTGTTTGTAAGTTAGAGCAAGATAGTTCTAAATGGTTTTCTTACTTTTTCTTGCCATTGTATGTAATTATACACTCAGAAATCAGTTTATTAGCCAAAACTAATGCAGTCTAAGCCAAAAGTCCTGCAATAAATTCTACCTTAATTAAGGTTATAATGTTCTGTTTTTATTGAACTATTACTGTGTTTCTCTTATTCGGCCTAGCCTCAGTGATTCGAATGGAGTGGACAAAATAATAGGAACACTTTTGTTGAAATTCAGTCTCAACAAAAACTGAACATTGTAACCTTCACGAGGGAGTGATTTATTGCAGGACTTTTGGCTTAGTCTGCATTAGTTTTTCCTAATAAACTGATTTCTGAGTGTATAATTACATACAATGGCAAGAAAAAGTAAGAAAACCATTTAGAACTATCTTGCTCTAACTTACAAACACAATCTATTTTAACTAATAACACAGAAAGCATTGTATTGTTCTTAAAAAAGAAAAAAGAAAATAGTAGCACCAAAAGGTGTAAACAAATCATCAGAGCTGGTTAGAATCTCTATTCATGAGCCTACTGTACATAAATCATGGTGCATCCATGACAGGACACCACGGAGGAAGCTGCTACTCATCACAGTGCGCCTTACAGGATGATGTCAGGGTGGCTGTCCACCAGGGGTAGCTCAGTAGAGGTGGGTGATACAACAAGGCAATGACTTGCTGAAGTAAATCTCCAAGAGAAGCAGTTCTGTAGGAAATTGTGTCTGATCTGCAGCCACTTGAAGCTCCTGTTTGAGGGTTACTGCTGCCAAAGGAGGTTCGACCAGCTATTAAATCTAAGGGTTGACTTACTTTTCCCCCAGCAATGTGAATCGCTTGAATGATGATCAACATGACATAAATTATAATTGTTTCAGGTACAGCTTAAGCACATTGTGTTTGTTTCTAGGTGTGACTTAGATGAAGATCATCATATATTTTATGACCAGTTAAAACAGAAATCCAAATCCAAGTTCACATACTTTGTCTTGCCACTGTAGTAGTATGTGTGGGAGAGAGAAAAGATGATGGCTTCATTTATAAAGAGAGAAGTGGGTAGGCTGTAGATAGGAAGGCAAGGTGAGTAGAAGTGGGGGGAGTTATAAAGTAGGCGAGGCGAGCTTGAAATAGGCCTCCAAAAATAGACAGATGATAGATGAAGACAGAGAGGAGGATGATCGGTGAAGGAGTACGTCAACATGGGCAGATATATGAGAAGGGGACAGACGTAGGGGAGGAAGGAAGGAGGAAAGGAAGGAGGGATAACAGGAAAGAGGGGATGAAAGGGAGGGATGTGTGGGAGAAGGGAAGGCAGGGAAGACCTTCTCCTTTGGTGTGTTTTACATTTCACACACACCTGTAGACACTACATGACCTTGCTGAAGCGCAGGCAAGAGCAGGAATGTCAGCTCCTTCAGACGCGCACACACACACACACACACACGTCAAACATCTCTGTTCACAACAAGTTCAGATTCCCTACCAACAGCATCTGAGATATACTGAACACAAAAAAATTATTGATTCATACACTGGGAAAGTGACTGAAATTCCAAAAACATATTCAGAATATTTCAAGATTACGAGAACATGCATCTGTGTGCGTGCATAATCGTGTGTGAGAGTATCGAGCCCTGAGAAAATGTGGGATGTCAGTGGGCAGCTGTTGAGTAAGTGGATGATCAACACTATGTCCAAATGTATGTGTATGAGAGCAGCTGAGGGTGTACGGTGAGACTGACTCTGTTACAGAGTGGGTGGCGGCCTTCTCGTGGTAACGGTAGACCAGCAGACACTGGTCGACCCTGGACAGACCCCCTCCTAGACGAAGACTCTGGTAGAAGAAGAGCAGATCCTCTGGGACTCCCTGGAGAGAGTGTGAGATAACGGCTAGAGACGTTCAATGTTCCGTAACGGTGCCTCGGTCAGTTGAGGTGAAAGTACAAAATAAATGAAGTCTAGATTTTAGTAGTCTGATAATAAAGCTGAATTAGAACTGCAGCAATTAGTTGAGTAGTTGATTAGTCTATCAGAAAAATAAATAAATGGCAACTGCTGTGTTTTGATAACTGCTTGATGATTTCAGTCATTTTTCAAGCAAAAACTTCAAACACTTACTGGTTCCAACTTCTTAAATGTGAAGATTTGTTGCATTTGTTTATCATTTATGATAGTAAATGAAATGTCTTTTACATTAAAGATTAATGCATGGTGAAAATAATTGTTGGGAGGAGGAGGAGGGCCTTTTGTTTTGTTTTGCCCCAACCAGTAAAAGTGATGTGGTCTTGTCAGGTGACACAGAGTCTGTGGCAGCAGCTGATAAGAGCAGTTAGCTTCATATTTTTTACATTGATGAACAAAAGTGATGTCAGTCGAGTCAGCGTTGGTTGGGGTTGAAGACTACCAGTTTGGAAATGAAAAAAATCTGCCAGTCTGGAGTTAGAAAGAAGTGAGCTTCAGACTTCTGTAGGCTGCACCTCATCTCTGCTAAAGACTTGGAGCTCGAGACTACATCAGCTGCTATTAGCAAAATATACCTGAGAAATGTTGGTGGTTGGGAGGCATTGTGGGTTTATTTATTGAGATACTTATTTTTAAACTGTTAAAGTCAGACCGTTGGTTAACTGTTTCTCTAACAGACAGTAAACAACTGACAGTGGACACAACATCAGACCTATTAGAATCACAGAAAAAAATCTGAAGTGTGGGCTCTAAATCAGAAGTCTGAAACCCAGCTTACATTTTAGATGTTCAGAATGAGCATGGACAGATTATGAAACCCAACTGAGAATAGACTGATGCTTGGACTTTGTGAACCTGGAAAGAAAAACCAACACAGCGTGAGAAAGATTTGGGAACAGGTTTTGTGTGAGCTCTCACCTTGCCTCCCTTGTCAAATGGTCCAACCTTCAGGAACAAGTTCCTTGAGCAGAACCATGTTGGCATGACAACGGTGGGGCCATGAGATGTGTACACCTGAAACATAAAAACAGTTCAGGGTGTAACACAAAACACTTGGATATGTATGAACCAGAAATTATCAGTTATATTGTACTGTGACTTGTGGGCATACAATAGATGTTCATAGTGGTCACTGTGAAGGGACAATTTTATATCTCTTTGTCAAAACCTGAAAGACCAGTAATTATCATGTTGCTACATGTAGATGCTCACTCAGTGAGCTTTAGATATCAATGCTATGTTTGTACATCTATTTTTGTATGCCTTACTCTACTTTAAACTATTTAAACTATTTTAAAGACTGTCTGTGGGTGGGGAAGAACCAGAGATAAGAGATCACATCTGACCCAACACATACAGATGGACGACAAATCAAAGGAAAAAACAACACAAAAGTTTTATTAAGTAGTTGGACCACCACAAAGTTAAAGAAAGATATTCCCTGATTTGGTGTGTCGATAATGGTCTAAAGGTGTTCAACTGAGTTAAGACCTGGAGACTGTAAAAGACAGAACTAAGTCCAGAATTAAGACCAGATATCAACTAGTGAGCAGACTGTGAGTTGAAAAACCAAAGGAGGGGGACAGGAGGAGTACAGGCATAGAACAAAACCTGATTTTAAAAAATATGCAACTGATTTACAGTTGAATAAAAGTCTATTGATTCTAAAGCGAATGAGGAAACCACTGAGAAACAGAAAACCTGCAGCACCGACCTAAAATAAGGTTGTAGAAGTGAGAAATCAAGGAAAATTACAGCATGACCATTAGTGAAATGACCATATTAGTATAGTTTTATCATATTTACATTATTACATCTTTATATTCAAACATACAAGTTGACCCTCTGGCCTCATGACATCAGTCACCAGGATACATATTTAGATTAATCACCTGCAGTTTATCTCTCAACATGCCACCGTGAACGCCAACCACCACAGAAACACACACACACACGCACACACGCACACACACACACACACACACACACACACACACACGGTTCAGGAAACAGCGTTTTATTTCAGCTCAACTTTGAAAATAAAAGGAACTTGATGTTGTGGTTACAGAACATACTGTAACATAACATCCATCTCAGCCAAACCAGACCAGGGCTTTGGCTGATGGTTCGGGGAAATTTCCCATTTGGCTTCTAGGAGCAAACAGTCAGATGAAGAGGGACTGTGCAAAAGTTAACTTCTACTCCTGCAAACAAAACAGGTTAGAGTGCAGCTACATGTGTTGTCTCAAACAACTGTGTACTTCCTGAAGTGTGCAGGGGAAGGATACACACTTCCATCCCCTCACCCATGATCTCTGTCTAATGAGTTTGTTTTGGCCTCTCTTTCTCTCTCTGACCGCAAACTCTTTACCACATTACAGCCTCTATATTTCTTTCTCTTTTTACAGATGTAGCCCCCAACTCATTCGTTCCACTGCTGCTCACCTCACTCTTCAGACCCCCACCTCTTCTTGTCCGTCCTCCCCTCTGTGTGTGTGTGTGTATGTGTGCTGCAACAGTAGTGTTTCTGCAGTCTGAATCTCAGGGCCATTCCAGGTTGATCTGTTTCTCTCTGCAACTACGTCACTACGTCTCACATGCTGTGTGTACATGTGTGTGTTTGCACATGTGCATGTGTGTTTAGATGTGTATGTGAAACTGTTCTTGGCTGAGGTAGAATACTACTGCATAACTGAAATGCATCACAGATGAAGAAAATTGTGAAAAACATCTGGTTTCAGCCAGTCAAACAGCTGGACAGAATCTAGTGAATATGTGTGTGTTTGTGTGTGTGTGTGTGTGTGTGTCCACCTACGTACAGCCCCTCTCCCTTCTGTTGTAATATTGCAACATTTTGCAGATGTAAGCTGTGGCCAAAAGCATGAATAAGAGGAATAAGAATGAGTTCTGGGAAAACAGTGGACACATGAAGAGAGAGAGAGTTGATGTCGATGTGAGTAGTCAGTGGGGTAGGGAAGGTTTTGGATAACCATATCTAATGTCCTACAGATGAACCCTGAGGGTCCAGCTCTGGATCAAGTTAAAGGAGCACCACCCTGAGTAAATCTCTGGTTTAACTCAGTTAGATTCTATTTCTTTGCCTAGAAATTGAAAGTAAAGACAGATAAAGTGAAGGAGGAGCAGGGGAAAGAAATGGAGCTGCTTTTAAAGCTCAGAGAATCATCACTGTATAGATCTCATTTTGCTCCATGAAACTAATATCATATAAAGATCCTGAACAGTCTGGGCGGCGAGTTATGCAGACTGTGTGTGTGTGTGTGTGTGTGTGTGTGTGTGTGTGTGTGTGTGTGTGTGCTACAGAGAGGAGCCCAGGCTGTCTTGTACCCGGTGACAGTAATGGTTCAGACAGCAATACAGACTTCCATCTTTACACATAAATAGAAACAGTGCCAGCGGTTTCACTTTTATATCACTGGCTGGTTCTCTTATCATTTAGTGATTGATGTGACTATTTAATGTGATGGAAGAAGACGTATTAGCTGTTAAAGTGGAATGTAAAGATTTTCACTCACTCACACCTTTAAATAAACACTATCCAACCACTTTATATTTAGCTTTTTCTAGCCTTCAAAATCATCAATTCCTCATCTATAAAAATGTTTATAATGTCGTACCAAGTTAGCAAGCCAACACTATTGCAATGTAGAGACAATGTTACTAATTTGATTTGGTTTGCTTGTGCTGACGCACATTACCTTTTGTAATGGTTTTAGTCATTTGAGACAGGCATTGTGTCTGATTAGGCGATCACAGAATGTGCCATATAAAGATCACACGTTATTTCTTGACCAATGGTTTGCCATCTTTCACAACTTGCACCTAGGTCCACAGCTAGTCAGAGACTGATTTCACTTTTCCATCTGATAGCACCAACAACAAATATTTGCATATGTAATCATGATTTTCATAAATGACTGTGTGCCTAGAACTACTCATCGTTACTTGACGGTGAAGCTGGGTTCTGTTTTCCCTCTACCTGTTGGTAGAAATGAGGTGAGCATGTGGGTGTCCAGCATACAGAGGGTGATGTTGCATCCACAGGTGTGATTTGTTTAATTTGATAATGCTCCTGATTCAAGGGTGACAGCAAACAGACAAGAGAGAGAGGGGAGATAGCAAACGAAACATCACACACTGTGCTCCAGTGGACCATTACAAGGCTGGTGTTGTGGAGTCTGATCTTAACAACAGAGTTCAGCTTTCATTTAAGGCAAACCTGGGCAAATGTTGGTGATGAACTTGTCAAACAAGCTAACACCCTCTCAAACATATCTCTCTTAAATCCCTCATATCTTCTTGTATATAAAGTATCTTATATTTCAAGAGATAATTGTGGGTTTCCCAGTCACATCAGTCAGAGCATTTTTAGAGCCATCCTCTACAACAGGCCTTTTCCACAGAAGACTGTGGCTCATATCTGTCAAAATAATTGCAATATGATTTTTTTGTGTATTGTTCAGCTCTCATGTTTAGTGATTTTTTTTTTTTTGTTTGTTTTGGGCCATAAAACAATTTTTTACAAGATCTGCTTTGATGGCATTGACAAGCTTTTAAATTTTGGTGATGGATTTGTCTTAGTGATATTAATCTTTAACAACTTTCATACAGTGGTGCAGAACAATAAGCTTTATACTAGCACTATAAATCTAAATGTCTACTGCAGGATCAGCTGAAAGAGAAACAGTCTACACAGTAAGCTTGCAGTACTTCTTTGTCTGCATAATAACCTTTCCACTACCAACAGTTTCCACTATCGTCTACCCTCAGCTCACAGCTGGCAGTGTGACCTGTTTCCTGTGGTGGGACTGTGATGGACAGAGAGGTCAGGAGTGATGCTGTGTCTTCCATCCAGTCCACTGCCACATTTCCATGGGATCTGAGGTCGGCAGGTACATATCCTGTTTCTATTTGACCTGGTTACTGCCTGGTACATGACCTCTCACATACACACAGACACACACATTCATACACATCCAAACACACACACACTCTCCGCCCAAGCTGCCAGTGTTTACCTGTGTGTATGTGAGAGGTCATGTACCAGGCAGTAACCAGGTCAAATAGAAACAGGATATGTACCTGCCGACCTCAGATCCCATGGAAATGTGGCAGTGGACTGGATGGAAGACACAGCATCACTCCTGACCTCTCTGTCCATCACAGTCCCACCACAGGAAACAGGTCACACTGCCAGCTGTGAGCTGAGGGTAGACGATAGTGGAAACTGTTGGTAGTGGAAAGGTTATTATGCAGACAAAGAAGTACTGCAAGCTTACTGTGTAGACTGTTTCTCTTTCAGCTGATCCTGCAGTAGACATTTAGATTTATAGTGCTAGTATAAAGCTTATTGTTCTGCACCACTGTATGAAAGTTGTTAAAGATTAATATCACTAAGACAAATCCATCACCAAAATTTAAAAGCTTGTCAATGCCATCAAAGCAGATCTTGTAAAAAATTGTTTTATGGCCCAAAACAAACAAAAAAAAAAAAATCACTAAACATGAGAGCTGAACAATACACAAAAAAATCATATTGCAATTATTTTGACAGATATGAGCCACAGTCTTCTGTGGAAAAGGCCTGTTGTAGAGGATGGCTCTAAAAATGCTCTGACTGATGTGACTGGGAAACCCACAATTATCTCTTGAAATATAAGATACTTTATATACAAGAAGATATGAGGGATTTAAGAGAGATATGTTTGAGAGGGTGTTAGCTTGTTTGACAAGTTCATCACCAACATTTGCCCAGGTTTGCCTTAAATGAAAGCTGAACTCTGTTGTTAAGATCAGACTCCACAACACCAGCCTTGTAATGGTCCACTGGAGCACAGTGTGTGATGTTTCGTTTGCTATCTCCCCTCTCTCTCTTGTCTGTTTGCTGTCACCCTTGAATCAGGAGCATTATCAAATTAAACAAATCACACCTGTGGATGCAACATCACCCTCTGTATGCTGGACACCCACATGCTCACCTCATTTCTACCAACAGGTAGAGGGAAAACAGAACCCAGCTTCACCGTCAAGTAACGATGAGTAGTTCTAGGCACACAGTCATTTATGAAAATCATGATTACATATGCAAATATTTGTTGTTGGTGCTATCAGATGGAAAAGTGAAATCAGTCTCTGACTAGCTGTGGACCTAGGTGCAAGTTGTGAAAGATGGCAAACCATTGGTCAAGAAATAACGTGTGATCTTTATATGGCACATTCTGTGATCGCCTAATCAGACACAATGCCTGTCTCAAATGACTAAAACCATTACAAAAGGTAATGTGCGTCAGCACAAGCAAACCAAATCAAATTAGTAACATTGTCTCTACATTGCAATAGTGTTGGCTTGCTAACTTGGTACGACATTATAAACATTTTTATAGATGAGGAATTGATGATTTTGAAGGCTAGAAAAAGCTAAATATAAAGTGGTTGGATAGTGTTTATTTAAAGGTGTGAGTGAGTGAAAATCTTTACATTCCACTTTAACAGCTAATACGTCTTCTTCCATCACATTAAATAGTCACATCAATCACTAAATGATAAGAGAACCAGCCAGTGATATAAAAGTGAAACCGCTGGCACTGTTTCTATTTATGTAAAGATGGAAGTCTACTGTTGCTGTCTGAACAAAACACACTGTCACCAAGGATACAAGACAACCTGGGCTCACTCTCTGTAGCACACACACACACACACACACACACACACACACACACACACTACACACACACACACACACACACACAGTCTGCATAACTCCTTAGCAGACATTCCAGGATATTTATATGATATTAAGTTTCATGGAGCATGAGAATGAGATCATACATTGATTCTGCAGGCTTTAAAAGCAGCTCCATTTCTTTCCCCTGCTCCTCCTTCACTTTATCTGTCTTTACTTTCAATTTCTAGGCAAAGAAATAGAATCTAACTGAGTTAAACCAGAGATTTACTCAGGGTGGTGCTCCTTTAACTTGATCCAGAGCTGGACCCTCAGGGTTCATCTGTAGGACATTAGATATGGTTATCCAAAACCTTCCCTACCCCACTGACTACTCACATCGACATCAACTCTCTCTCTCTTCATGTGTCCACTGTTTTCCCAGAACTCATTCTTATTCCTCTTATTCATGCTTTTGGCCACAGCTTACATCTGCAAAATGTTGCAATATTACAACAGAAGGGAGAGGGGCTGTACGTAGGTGGACACACACACACACACACACACAAACACACACATATTCACTAGATTCTGTCCAGCTGTTTGACTGGCTGAAACCAGATGTTTTTCACAATTTTCTTCATCTGTGATGCATTTCAGTTATGCAGTAGTATTCTACCTCAGCCAAGAACAGTTTCACATACACATCTAAACACACATGCACATGTGCAAACACACACATGTACACACAGCATGTGAGACGTAGTGACGTAGTTGCAGAGAGAAACAGATCAACCTGGAATGGCCCTGAGATTCAGACTGCAGAAACACTACTGTTGCAGCACACATACACACACACACACAGAGGGGAGGACGGACAAGAAGAGGTGGGGGTCTGAAGAGTGAGGTGAGCAGCAGTGGAACGAATGAGTTGGGGGCTACATCTGTAAAAAGAGAAAGAAATATAGAGGCTGTAATGTGGTAAAGAGTTTGCGGTCAGAGAGAGAAAGAGAGGCCAAAACAAACTCATTAGACAGAGATCATGGGTGAGGGGATGGAAGTGTGTATCCTTCCCCTGCACACTTCAGGAAGTACACAGTTGTTTGAGACAACACATGTAGCTGCACTCTAACCTGTTTTGTTTGCAGGAGTAGAAGTTAACTTTTGCACAGTCCCTCTTCATCTGACTGTTTGCTCCTAGAAGCCAAATGGGAAATTTCCCCGAACCATCAGCCAAAGCCCTGGTCTGGTTTGGCTGAGATGGATGTTATGTTACAGTATGTTCTGTAACCACAACATCAAGTTCCTTTTATTTTCAAAGTTGAGCTGAAATAAAACGCTGTTTCCTGAACCGTGTGTGTGTGTGTGTGTGTGTGTGTGTGTGTGTGCGTGTGTGCGTGTGTGTGTGTGTTTCTGTGGTGGTTGGCGTTCACGGTGGCATGTTGAGAGATAAACTGCAGGTGATTAATCTAAATATGTATCCTGGTGACTGATGTCATGAGGCCAGAGGGTCAACTTGTATGTTTGAATATAAAGATGTAATAATGTAAATATGATAAAACTATACTAATATGGTCATTTCACTAATGGTCATGCTGTAATTTTCCTTGATTTCTCACTTCTACAACCTTATTTTAGGTCGGTGCTGCAGGTTTTCTGTTTCTCAGTGGTTTCCTCATTCGCTTTAGAATCAATAGACTTTTATTCAACTGTAAATCAGTTGCATATTTTTTAAAATCAGGTTTTGTTCTATGCCTGTACTCCTCCTGTCCCCCTCCTTTGGTTTTTCAACTCACAGTCTGCTCACTAGTTGATATCTGGTCTTAATTCTGGACTTAGTTCTGTCTTTTACAGTCTCCAGGTCTTAACTCAGTTGAACACCTTTAGACCATTATCGACACACCAAATCAGGGAATATCTTTCTTTAACTTTGTGGTGGTCCAACTACTTAATAAAACTTTTGTGTTGTTTTTTCCTTTGATTTGTCGTCCATCTGTATGTGTTGGGTCAGATGTGATCTCTTATCTCTGGTTCTTCCCCACCCACAGACAGTCTTTAAAATAGTTTAAATAGTTTAAAGTAGAGTAAGGCATACAAAAATAGATGTACAAACATAGCATTGATATCTAAAGCTCACTGAGTGAGCATCTACATGTAGCAACATGATAATTACTGGTCTTTCAGGTTTTGACAAAGAGATATAAAATTGTCCCTTCACAGTGACCACTATGAACATCTATTGTATGCCCACAAGTCACAGTACAATATAACTGATAATTTCTGGTTCATACATATCCAAGTGTTTTGTGTTACACCCTGAACTGTTTTTATGTTTCAGGTGTACACATCTCATGGCCCCACCGTTGTCATGCCAACATGGTTCTGCTCAAGGAACTTGTTCCTGAAGGTTGGACCATTTGACAAGGGAGGCAAGGTGAGAGCTCACACAAAACCTGTTCCCAAATCTTTCTCACGCTGTGTTGGTTTTTCTTTCCAGGTTCACAAAGTCCAAGCATCAGTCTATTCTCAGTTGGGTTTCATAATCTGTCCATGCTCATTCTGAACATCTAAAATGTAAGCTGGGTTTCAGACTTCTGATTTAGAGCCCACACTTCAGATTTTTTTCTGTGATTCTAATAGGTCTGATGTTGTGTCCACTGTCAGTTGTTTACTGTCTGTTAGAGAAACAGTTAACCAACGGTCTGACTTTAACAGTTTAAAAATAAGTATCTCAATAAATAAACCCACAATGCCTCCCAACCACCAACATTTCTCAGGTATATTTTGCTAATAGCAGCTGATGTAGTCTCGAGCTCCAAGTCTTTAGCAGAGATGAGGTGCAGCCTACAGAAGTCTGAAGCTCACTTCTTTCTAACTCCAGACTGGCAGATTTTTTTCATTTCCAAACTGGTAGTCTTCAACCCCAACCAACGCTGACTCGACTGACATCACTTTTGTTCATCAATGTAAAAAATATGAAGCTAACTGCTCTTATCAGCTGCTGCCACAGACTCTGTGTCACCTGACAAGACCACATCACTTTTACTGGTTGGGGCAAAACAAAACAAAAGGCCCTCCTCCTCCTCCCAACAATTATTTTCACCATGCATTAATCTTTAATGTAAAAGACATTTCATTTACTATCATAAATGATAAACAAATGCAACAAATCTTCACATTTAAGAAGTTGGAACCAGTAAGTGTTTGAAGTTTTTGCTTGAAAAATGACTGAAATCATCAAGCAGTTATCAAAACACAGCAGTTGCCATTTATTTATTTTTCTGATAGACTAATCAACTACTCAACTAATTGCTGCAGTTCTAATTCAGCTTTATTATCAGACTACTAAAATCTAGACTTCATTTATTTTGTACTTTCACCTCAACTGACCGAGGCACCGTTACGGAACATTGAACGTCTCTAGCCGTTATCTCACACTCTCTCCAGGGAGTCCCAGAGGATCTGCTCTTCTTCTACCAGAGTCTTCGTCTAGGAGGGGGTCTGTCCAGGGTCGACCAGTGTCTGCTGGTCTACCGTTACCACGAGAAGGCCGCCACCCACTCTGTAACAGAGTCAGTCTCACCGTACACCCTCAGCTGCTCTCATACACATACATTTGGACATAGTGTTGATCATCCACTTACTCAACAGCTGCCCACTGACATCCCACATTTTCTCAGGGCTCGATACTCTCACACACGATTATGCACGCACACAGATGCATGTTCTCGTAATCTTGAAATATTCTGAATATGTTTTTGGAATTTCAGTCACTTTCCCAGTGTATGAATCAATAATTTTTTTGTGTTCAGTATATCTCAGATGCTGTTGGTAGGGAATCTGAACTTGTTGTGAACAGAGATGTTTGACGTGTGTGTGTGTGTGTGTGTGCGCGTCTGAAGGAGCTGACATTCCTGCTCTTGCCTGCGCTTCAGCAAGGTCATGTAGTGTCTACAGGTGTGTGTGAAATGTAAAACACACCAAAGGAGAAGGTCTTCCCTGCCTTCCCTTCTCCCACACATCCCTCCCTTTCATCCCCTCTTTCCTGTTATCCCTCCTTCCTTTCCTCCTTCCTTCCTCCCCTACGTCTGTCCCCTTCTCATATATCTGCCCATGTTGACGTACTCCTTCACCGATCATCCTCCTCTCTGTCTTCATCTATCATCTGTCTATTTTTGGAGGCCTATTTCAAGCTCGCCTCGCCTACTTTCAACTCTCCCCCACTTCTACTCACCCCTTCCTATCTGCAGCCTACCCACTTCCTCTCTTTACTTAAATGAAGCCATCATCTTCTTTCTGTCTCTCTCCCACACATAC